>CAUYRT010085258.1:0-11517 GCA_963574885.1 Lepilemur ruficaudatus
CACAGTATATTTATTGAGCCTGAATCATCCCTAAACCATCCCCTCACCCCCGTCCACTGAAAAATTTTTGTCTTCCATGAAACCAGTCCCTGATGCCAAAAAGGTTAGAAATCGCTGCATTAAAGGACAGAATGTAGGTAGATATATCTTTGATGAGAAGTATTAAAAGAAAAAAATTCAGGAAGGAAAGAAAACAACAACAACTGAGCAAAATTATAAGTGGTGAGAAACTACGCATACATATTTATACAGCATTTGCACAGTATAAATACATATGAATAAATATGAAGTATACAAATATTTTTGATGCAAAGAATAAAATGCAAAATTAAAGAATTTAGAGTTCCTATAGCATATCAGATACTGTGCATGAAGCGCTATGAGAAAATATTTGATTTTCTTTGCAAAACTGCTTAAAAATAGTAAAGCATAATGTATATGATAGATATAATTTTTATGTCATTTTTGTTTTAATTATTATTTTAACTAACAATAGTTCATATGGGGTACTTGTGATATTTTCATACACATATAAAATGCGTAATGATCAAATTAGGGTAATTAGCATATTTAATCACCTCTAATATTTCTTATTTCTTTGCTGGGAACATTCACACCCACTTTTTAGCTATTTAAAAAAATACAATAGGGCCGGGCATGGTGGCTCACACCTGTAATCCTAGCACTCTGGGAGGCTGAGGTGGGAGGATCGCTCAAGGTCAGGAGTTTGAAACCATTCTGAGCAAGAGTGAGACCCCATCTCTACTAAAAATAGAAAGAAATTAATTGGCCAACTAAAAATATATAGAAAAAATTAGCCGGGCATGGTGGCACCTGAGTATAATCCCAGCTACTCGGGAGACTGAGGCAGAAGGATCGCTTGAGCCTAGTAGTTTGAGGTTGCTGTAAACTAGGCTGACCCCACGGCACTCTAACCTGGGCAACAAAGTGAGACTCTTTCTCAAAAACAAACAAACAAACAAAAAATACAATAAAGTATTGTTAATTATAGTCACCCCACAGTGCTATAGGACACTAGAACTTATTCCTCCTAACTGTAAATTTTGTATCTGTTAACTAACCTCTGGCTATGCCCTACCCCACCCTTTCCAGCCTCTAGTAACCACTTGGTAACTCTTCTATGAGATAAAATCTTATATCTTCTCATATGAATGAGAACATGCAATATTTTTTTTTTCTGTATCTAGTTTATTTCACTTAACATAGCTCATCCATGTTGCCAAAAATGACATGATTTCATTCTTTTTTATGACTGAATAGTACTCCATTGTGCATATACCACATTTACTTTATGCATTCATCTGTTGATGGGCACTTTGGTTGATTCCATATCTTGGCTATTGTGAATAATGATGCAATAAACATGGGAGTGTAGATAACTTTACCATTTATCGATTTTCTATGTTTTTTTGATATATACCCAGCAGTGGGATTGCTGGATCATTCAGTTCTATTTTTAGTTTTTTGAGGAAGCTCCATACTATTTTCCATAATGACTATGCTAATTTACATTGCCATCTATGATAGATAAGAATTTCCCTTTCTCCATATCCTCTCCATCATTTGTTAGCATTTGTCTTTTTGATTATAAGCATTCTAATTGGGGTGAGATGATATCTCATTGTGGTTTTGATTTGCATTTCCCTGATGATTAGTGATGATGAGCATTTTTTTTCATATACTTGTTGGCCATTTGTATGCCTTCTTTTGAGAGAGGTCTATTCTGCTCATTGACCCATTTTTTAAATTGGATTATTATTATTTTTTCTGTTGAGTTATTTGAGTTCCTAATATAGTCTGGATATTAATCCTTTGTAGGATTAACAGTTTGCAAACATTTTCTCTCATTCTACAGATCGTCTGTTGATTATTTTCTTTGCTGTGCAAAAGTTTTTTTAGTTTGATGTCATCCCATTTTGTTTGTTTTTTATTCTGTTGTATGTGTTTTGAGGTCTTCTCTATAAAATCTTTGCCCAGACTAATGTCCTAAAGTGATTTCTCTGTTTTCTTCTACTTATCTCATAGTTCCAGGTCTTATATTTGAGTCTCTAATCCATTTTGAGTTGATTTGTGTAAATTAAATTCATTTATTTAAAATTAATTTATATTTTCATATAAATGTATTTAAACTTATATTTATTAAGTTTATGTGGTGTCAAATAGTTTCAGTCCTGCCAAATCTAAAAATAATTTTTCATCCTTTAATGATAACTTTATGATTGTTTATGAAGGTTTAGTTTTTTAAAAGAGATGCACATTGTAGGACATTTTATTTTGATGATTTTTACCACTTAAAATTATGAATTATCATCATTTTTTAAATATATTGAATATCATTGGGTGTCTTTTATTAGGTTTGACACTTTTGGATACATTTCTCTCAAAACTGTACTGTAAGCTCTATCTATGCTCAACTTAAAAAAAAGTCTTCAACCAAACTCTAAATAAATGAGTTCATCTAGAAGACTAAAATAGTTGATTCATTAATAATATTGATAATTAATTGATTAGTGTTGGAAAAATCATGTTCACCTCTCCTTCTGTAAGAGTGGTAATAAATTTAGAATTCTTATAAGAATCAAGTAGTGTAAATATTTGCATATACACATTTGAACATATTTATTTATTAAACTGCTACCCTATTTTTAAGTTTATTTTAATTGGAACTGGCAATGTTTCCTGGTATAAAGTGGATTTGGATTTTGCCCATGGAAAGTTTAGCATCAGCTGATCATTCCCAAATCATGAGTCTCTTTTCAGGTATACATGTTGGCACACTCTATCAGCCTTAGATTTCTTCAGTGTATGAAATTTTCCAATACCATGGTAAGTGAAGGATGATGCAATTGCCCTTTGTACTTATTTTACGTTATTATTCACCAAATGTACCACTTTTCCTTGTTATTCAACGCATCTAATTTAACCTTTATGCTGAGTTCAATTATTGATTTTATTTCTATGATGAGAAAGAAATATTATGATAATAAAATAGATGGAGTTACAGGAAAGTAGAGTTGAAATGGTTTCCACATCATTTCAAGCAATTTTATGTTAAAATACAAGCTTTATTCATCTTATAAAATTATGTGTCTGGAAACTACTTGTAGTCTTTCTCCTGTCCCTAAGCATACTGTAAGAAATGTCAAAGAAAATCAATGTCTACCTTACAGTGAAATATTTCCGTGCAACAGTACTCAACATTTTCCTTAGAAAACTGTCTGTGTCTAACAATACTTATGTCAAGTATTATGGCCAGGTGCAGTGCTGTGCACCTGTAGTCCCAGCGACTCAGTAGGCTGAAGTGGGAGGATTGCTTGAGGCCAGGAGTTTGAGGCTGTAGTGCGTTATGATTGTGCCTGTGAATAGCCACTGCACTCAAGCCTCGGAAACGTAGTGAGACCCTACTAAAAACAAATCCTCACCTAAATCTCCTAAATCTTCTTGTTAATATTAAAATTAATATTTCCCGTAATTTCCTTTTCTATTTTTGACCTTGAAAATAGCAGATCACCATTCTCTTTATAGTGACCTCTGTCTTATAGAATACTAATCTTAAACATCATTCCTAGCTTTTGACTTAAGTTGAAAGAGCCAAGAAAAAAAAAGTTTCTCCGTATATAGTACATTATTTTCAGTCTTTTAGTCACATTAAATTCTTACCTGCAAATTTCAAATAATAGTGTACTTTGAGAAGGAGTAGATGTGATATTTCAAAATTTATTAACAGATAAGGAAGAGTTATTGACTGATCAAACAAAAACCCTACCAAACCAATCAGGAGGAATGTCAGCCTTGGTTCTGTGCTTGTGCTTACTGACTAAATACCACCTCTGGGTATCCAGCATGTTTGCTGAAAAAACTGTGTGTAAAATCAGACAGTCATAGCTATAAACTCCTGGCCTCCCTTGTACTGACAATGTGACTTACCCACCTTATCCTTCTGAAAGGTGGTTTCCTTATCTATCATAGAAAGATTATAATGAGAATTCACACAGTACATATATGAAAGTACCGAGTACTACCTGACCCATACTAGGACATAATTAATACTAATTTCTTTTCACTTATGTTGACCAAACAAAAATATGGGAGCTCTAAATAATCATACCTCTACATGGGTATATATGCGAATCATACATACATATGTACAATCAATACATAAAAACTATTCTATTTTTATTTACTTATATGGTAACAATTATAATGTCCTTCTAATTTAAACACATTGCAGTGGGGCAATTGTTTCATTGTTCTTTTTTTCCCTCTTGCATCTTGTGAATATAGGATAATTTTTGTTCTAATCAGTTCAGTTCCCTAGGTTATTCTAAAATGATTGGCATTTGCACTTATCAGATTTCGAATTTACAGTAAAACTATTTTTCATATATTGAGCTTTTACTTTTTAATTTTCTTTCACATACTAATCTCATTTTAATATTTTACAGTAATTATGAAGTTCTTAAGTAAATTAATTCTTCCAGCTCTAAAAACTGATACAAATGACTAAGGTAAATAGAATCTTCCTAGGGTTAATTCCACTTAGAGGGCCCTTTTATTATTTTTCTATTGTTGCATAACAGTATTACCATAAATTCAGTGGCTTAAACATAGCACATTATCTCACGGTTTCTGTGTGTCAGGAATCTGGACATGACTTAGTTGGGGTCTGCTGCTTTAGGGTCTCTCAAATCTCCAAGACATTTTCAGGGTCTGATCTGCTTTCCTGGATGTATCTAGACTCCAGGAGTTCCATTTTGGTGTTCAAGTGAGTTTAATACAGTTTTTCCTTTTATCAAATTTCATAAAAGTCACTAGGGACCAGACTCATTTAACCTTGATCCCAGAAAGTCCCCATACTTGGGTTAAAAGGAAAAAAAGAGGAATTTGGTGTCCTGGTCCTGAATTAACTTCGACTAATTCCTCAGATTTCAGTCCGATTGTCACTGTCTGTGACTACGGTCCATCATGGGCTCTCATAGCATGGGTATGTCTTTTTGGTAGCAGTTATCACAATTGTAATTGTTCATTTATATGTTTATTTAATAAATATCTCTGTCAGTTACTACTCTTGGCTCAGTAAAGGTAGAGATCATGAAAAAATCTTCTCACTTTTTGAACCCACGCACCTAGCAGAGTGCTTGGCACATAGTAGGCACTCAGTAAATCATTGCAGAATGTATAAACATGTGAGTAAATGGAATGAGAATTATCAGGAGCTCAAAGCTCTCCCTAGGTCACATATGTGATGTTACCAAACAGCAGGAAGCAATAGAGGGACATTGGTTTGAAGCTGGGACCTGTGTTAAGGGAAATAAGAAATTCACAGTGAGAATGACCCATGGCTATGACTTAGTCATGTTGCTCTTTGGCATATTCATTTTCAGCCCTTTTCTCTCTAACATTTTTAATACCCTGGCATTTTCCAAGGCACCATTAGACATGGCACTTGTTAAACTTTAGTATATTTTGTAGACTCTTGATAGCTATTGCATGTAAGAAATTGTCCCATTCATTTTCAAAGTCAACTGGACAAGGAAAAATAAAAACTAAAGCTAATTATGAAATAAGCTATAGTTATCACTTAACACTTTATTCTTAATTTTCCAACTTTAATTTACTGAAATAACTTATTTCAAGATTTCTAAAATGGATTTAGTACTAATTATTTATAAAGTTTTTTTTATGTTTCACCCATCCATGGAACAATCAAATACTAAGTGCCTCTTCTTTTTTTATAACTAGATATAGTAGGAGGTGGTAGGGATAGAGACTAGGAAGGGGAACAGACAAGAATTTTAATGTAGTATAAGAGCTGTGAACTTTATATAAAAAAATTTTGATTTATGCACATAATAACATCACAGAACATAATAACTAGGATACAGCCCATAGCATGACTGGGGGATCACAGTGGAAACACTCTCAGGAAAGGATTCCATTTAGAGGAGATGTGTGAGCAAAGTCTTAAAGAACTAATGCAAGTCAGCTGGGAGATGAACAAAGGGAGAAGTGATTAATTTCCTAGTTTTGCTCCATCTGTGTTTTACCAACTTTTATTTAATCTTCTAATGTAATTAATTATTCAAGTGTTCATCAACCAGTTTTTGAAATTGACAAGAGAAAGTTCTTTCTTTAAAAATACACAGGTAATGTATGTTTGAGGTATAGAAATAAGAAAACACAGATAAACAGAAAGAAAAAAGATACCCACAATCCTATAACTTTTATTATAACTATATTATGCTCTTGTAATTCATTTTTTATAGATGACATAATTATTTAATATATTCTTACAAAACTGAGGTTATGCTGAATAATGTTTTATAATAAGAGTTTTCTCATAAAAATTTCTTGAGCATCTTTTTCTATCAATAAATGTAAGTTTTCATCAGCATATGTGTGGCCATATTGTATTTCATTATATTGTTTATTTAACCAATCCTTTTATGTTGAGTATTTTATTGCTTCCATTTTTTCCTTAATATAAATAATATGAAAATGGTCATATCTTTTCTCACTGGGATTAATTCCTTTGTAAAACTTTAAAATGCTGATTCACAGGTATGCAATGCATTGATATATAATGACAAATTTTCCTCACAAAATTTATCTCAATTTTAAAAACAACTTTCAATATGTTAATGTTGACATTGGCTTTGCCAATACTGTTTAATGTACTTTTGAATTTTTTTCAACTGATTTAAGAAAAATAATGTATCATTTTTTAAAAGTTATACTTAACATTGCATAATAGATTAAGGTTTATCATTTATTGTTCAATTCTGTTTCTTTTGTGAATTGACTATACATTTTATAAGTTTTACCAAATTCAATGGATTTATCATTATATATCTTAAATGTATAAAACCTTAGTAGCCTTCAATTTCAACTCATTTAGTCATTTTTTCATTAAAGATATTTATAATAAACACAACTTTTATGAAAGTATTTTGGGAAGGCTAAAGTTAAATTGGCAATACAGTAATAAACACTGGGTAAGAACATAGTGGGAGCCAGATAGGATTGCAAGCACTTGACAATAAATTAAATTATCATAACTGCCCTAGAAGATAGATCATATTAATAATCAAATTTAAAGAAGTACAGAGAGATTATAATAAATAATTTGCCCTATGTCAACCAGTTCGTAAGACGTAGAAGAAGGCCTTGAGTCCATGTTGTCTGAATTCATGTATGTTACATGTTGAGTCTATACTGTAGGACCTCTATTCTCAGAGTTTTCCTTTCTGCTGGTGACTCTACATTTACATTTACCATATTAACTCTTTCACAAGCTGTGTGATCTTGAACAATTTACTTAAGCTCTTTGTGCCTCAAATTCCTCATCTATGCAATGGGGTTAATAACTATAACTACTCCATAGGCTCTACTGAGAACTAAGTGTAAGAATAGATTTAAAGGCCTTGGCACAGTGCTTGACCCATAGTAAGCCCACAATAAAAATTACTCACATATTCATAATGCATAATATAAAAAACCTATATATGGATTATATATGCACATATCTATGTACACATATGTCATATTCTCTCTCTTCCTCCCTCCCTCTTCTTGCTTTGTTCTTCCTGCGACTGTATAATGTAATTTATTTTTTAAAATGGCCTTTTAGGGTTTTTCCTCCTTTGATTTACATGAACAATTTTAATACACTGGTGATTGGTGACTTTTAGCAGTGTTTTAAGTTAAAATTTAAAGGAATCTTAGGGATGAAGCTCACACCCTGTTTTATAATTAAAGGAACTAACAACTGATCTGTGGTCAGCCTCTGGCTCCCCAAGTTTCAGCCTGGGAGTTTACTGGGTGTCATTGTGAAGACAACAGGGCTCTGAGGTTCTGCTTTTCATATACTAAAAGGTGAGATCCTGCACAACTAAGCAAACATCCACTGTCTCTGATCTAGATGAAAAGATGGAAATTCTTCCCATGTCTCCTGGAAATGGAATAATTTCTTTTTTATATTTTTCTATAAGTTTGCTACCCTGGAGATACTTCTGGTTTATCTAAAGCTGTTCAAATTTGCATGTTTTAAAAAACATATTTTGATACTTCATTTTTTTTGATAATCAAGTACATTAAAGGTAAGTTGTATTAAGGAAGATGGCATATTAGAAATAACTATTCCTGTATCCCTGAACATCAGTCTTCCATGGATAATATTTAGAATTAGAAAGATATTTAGAGGTACAGGGGGCTTGCCATTCACTAAGCACTTGATCCACCTGTGGCAATAGCATCTCCTGTATCTGGTGGACCATCACATAGCAAGGCTCTCCCACTGACTCACTGGTACTCAGTGATGGCGACGTAATTGTGTCTGCATTTTTATGGCACCTCAGTATTTTCTCAGACATTTTCTCATAAGGTCCTTTTTGATAATTTCAGGAAACTAGTAGGATAAAACAGGTATTTTTATCTTGATTTTTTACAGACAGAAAAACTAAGGGTCATATTAATCAAAAATCTGATAATAAATAATGAGGATAATGATAATATTAGTATTTTCAACATATATTGTGGCTAATGCTATACTAATAACTTGCCAGTTACCATCTCATTTAATCCTGTAACAAATCTGTAATTATAGCCACTATTATTATCCTCATTTCACACACTAGCAACATGAGCATTGGAGAGGTAAAATGACTTGCCTAAGCAGTGAAAGTTTGCACTCTTAAGTATTACCTTTATCTCAGGCTTCTAAGTTCAAAATCATTATTTTCACTTGCAGTTAGTAAATTTTGGAATATATTTTGGCACCTCACTGACACTTACCTCTTTATAATAAAACCCATTTTAAAAGCATAGACCTGAATGTGTCATTAATGAAGTTACATGTTTAGAATGTAGGCTTCGAAGCTGTGGAGCAACTTAACAGTTAAAGGAAAGAGGGTTTAATATTTTCTTTAAACATGAAAATATCTTCAGGTGATAAATCAGAATTTATGATATTGGCAAACAAACATCCGCCATAAGTTGTCTTATTTCCATATGGAAAGCAACCGATAATTTTAAATAATCCTGCTGCAGCAAGACAAATGGCATGTTTGTGAATTCAGACACAAAGGATGTGTGGAGAGAACGCAGGCTCCGAGGGATATCCAAAGCAGTGCTTGTCTGACATAGCAGAAGACCATGGGCTGAAAAAGCAATCTTCACATGTTAAGACACAATAGTCTTATAAATTAATATCATTTGTATGTAGAAAGTACATGATCACAGTTTCTGAGTCTTTTTTGAGGTTTCTTCTTAGTTTCTTCATAGGCATATATCAAAATTTAGAACCTATTTTAGTTCTTACCAACAATTGTGATTTTATGTGCTTCTAGCATAAATGTTCCTTTCATTAATATAAGTCCAGTTTACTCTATGAACCATATTTACTTTCACACATTTACTCTCAGATCTGTGAATTAGCAAAATTAAAATGTTAAAGATCATGTACCTCATAATAGAGGCAGAAATTCATTAAGAAATAATTTGTGAAAATGAATCAATAAAGTAATCCCTAATTAATGCAATAATCCGGGACTATAATTGAATTCAGTTTGTTTTTAAGAACAACTTGTGCCTGTTTCTGAGAGCTTTGCAACGTTATCGAATTGTTTTGTAAGAAGAGAACCCTCTGATCCTTTCAGTGGAGGCAGCAGCAGTAGCACAGGCTTATCAATGCTGTGTGGAGCATCCCCAAAGCCCCAAGTTTCCAGGGCATCTTAGTAGCTAGCCTGTGCCTCCCGAATCGGTATATGAGCCACTGATGGTAACGGTGATTGTACATAATATAGATGAATGTTTCTATTTTAATAGCCATGCATTTATCTGAATAGTGCTTATTCAGATAAAGCACTATTATTATTAGAAGCACTATAACTAGCACATCTAACCCATTATTTATAGACATTTATTATCTTTGTTAGCTAGATGAAGCTGTATTTTTGATAATTGTGTTACATAAATAATAATAGTTTTGTAAATAATATTATAACTTGATATATAACAAAGAAAATGTTTCAATTAAGATAAAACATGGGTTATTTAATAAATAGTGTATGGACATGAACTATACATCAGGAATAAAGTCATGGGACTTCTGTTTCTACCATATGTAAGAGTAAATTCCAGATGAATTGAAGACTTTAACATAAAACCAAAATTGTAAAAGTCTTGACTAAAAAACTAGAAAACTATATGTGAAGCCTAGGGATGAGAAATTTCCTGAGACTGAAAATCCAGAATCCTTGTCTAAAAGGATGGACATATTCACACACACACACACACACACACACACACACACACACACACACACATACATACATGATCTATGATACAACCAACTATACCATAAACAAAGTAAATAAGAAAACAAAAGCAAAGTGGAACAAGCCATACTGCATTCAATGAAAGTCTGTATTTGTTCAGAGGTATTTGTATACTTATGTAAAATTCATGTACATGTGTGGATGGATTATAACATTAACTTAAAGATTATTCAGACTAATACATGTAATACTTGATTATGTTAGAAATTATAAATGTTATACTTAAATTACTAAAAAATCTCCTTAGGGTCCTTCTCACTCTTCTAAATTATTTTAATCCTTATAATTTCATTGAATGTTCTCCTTTTTATCTTGTTTGCAGTATAAATATATTTAGCAAATTGTTTATTCAATTTGCTATTGCAAACTATTACAAGCTATTGCAATTTATTATTGAAAACTAGGAAATAAACTTCAGTTTGGTCACACTGAATGGCCAGTCTTTGAAGGGTCTGTTTTCCAGTAATGAACTTTGGGTAGGCTTCCTCTTTCACAATGAAATGAAGTTAGTCTTCTGCCCATGGCACTGAAGCTTATACTGAAAGTTTTTCTCAATGATATTAACCATCAGAGATAAAATAGAAGGCTTAACAGGCATAAAAGTTTATTAAACTATGGTTAAAATTTATAAATATTAATCTCTTCATGAATGCAAGATTTATCTATTTATTTATTTTTTATTTTGGCATATTATGGGGGTATAGATGTTTAGGTTACATATATTGCCTTTGCCTAATCTGAGTCAGAGCTTCAAGCGTGTGCATCCCTCAGAGAGTGCACACTGCACCCGTTAGGTGTGAATATACCCCACCCCACCTCCCCCATCCCATCTGCCCAACACCAGATGGATGTTATTACTATATGTGCACATAAGTGTTGATCAGTTAATACCAATTTGATGGTGACTACATATGGTGCTTGTTTTTCCATTCTTGTGATACTTCCTTTAGTAGAATGGGGGATTTTTTGTTTGTTTTTTTTTGGCTGGCTTCTCTAACTGGTCTTGAATTATATGAAGCATCATATACATCTGATGTAGTATATCAATCATTTCATTCTCTCTTATAAAATATCAGCTTATTCGTCTCCAATATGTTTACAGGAGTTTTGTCCAGGCTTGAAAGACTTCATATAGATTTTACATATATATTTTTATATA
>CAUYRT010085261.1:0-39118 GCA_963574885.1 Lepilemur ruficaudatus
GCTTGAATCATCCAGAAACCATCCCCACCACCCTACCCCCAGTCTGTGGAAAAATTGTCTTCCATAAAACTGGCACCTGGTGCCAAAAAGGTTGGGGACTGCTGCTCTAGTGGATTCTGTCCCTAAGCCAAAACTAATGAATCCAATTTTTAGATGAGTTCCTAGCCCCCTGATATAAAGACTACATTTCCCGGGCTCCTTTGCAGCTAGCAAAGAGCATGGGACTAATTTAGGAGACATTTATGTGACTGAGTTCCTCAAGGAGGTGTTTTAAAGAGAGTGGCATGTCTGTTCTCTACTTTTCATCCCTGATGATGGTTGGATTGAGAACATCATGACTAGAGCTTGAACAGCCATCTAGGACTGTGAGTAGAAAGCCCAAGCTAAGGATGACAGGTAAGCAAAATTACATAGAATTTAACAAACATTTTATTTAAAAGGCCAAATAGTAAACATCTTTGGCTTTGTAGGCCATACTATCTTCGTGGCAACTACTCAACTCTGCCATGTAACACAAATGAATGGGAATAACTATACCAATAAACTTAATTTACAGATACAGGCAGTTGTGCACAGTAAGTGTCGATGTCTGAAATAGAAAAAGGCTGGATTGCCAAAAAAGAGGAATGCTGTACAATCCCTGGCTTATCTTTGTATTTTTTTATTATTTCAAAATATTAAAAGGGTACAAATGTTTTAAGTTACATGAATCGCTTTTGGAGGCTTGAGTTCCGGCTTTAGGTGTGCCCATCACCCAAATAGCGTTCATTGCACCTATTAGGTAAGTTTTTGTCCCTCCCCTCAACCCCCTTCTTCTGGGTTGATTTCCACAGAGTTTTACTTCCCTCTGTGCACATATCTGTATTTTTATATGAGAGAAAAATCATTTTTTCTAAGACACTTTTTAAAAGTGTTCTATTATATTTGGTCAAAATTAATCTTAAGTAGGAATGTAAATGTTTCAACCACCGTGGAAAACAGTTTGGTGGTTCCTCAAAAGTAAAACACAGACTGACACAGCAGTTTCATTCCTGGAGTACATATCCCAAAGAATTGAAAACTCTTACTAAAACCAATACTGTTTTTCCAATTATGCATTCTGGAACATGACAAAACAGAATATAAAATAAAATAATAAAATATAAAATAAAAAAATAAAACCAATACTTTTATTGCACAATGTCCATTGCATGCAAGTATTGGTTTTAATATGTGTACAATGAAGTATTACTCAGCCATAAAAAGGCATGAAGTTCTGATGCATGCAACAATGTGGATTAGCCTCAAAAACATGCTAAGTAAAAGAGCTGAGACACTAAATGTCACATAATTGTTTGATTCTACATATATGAAATGTCCAAAATATGTAAATCCATAGTAACGGAAAGCAGATTGGTGGTTACAGGATCTGAGAAGGGGGGCAATGCAAGTTACTGCTTAATGGGTACAAGGTTTTGTTTTGGAGTGATGGATGTGTTTTAGAACTAGAAAGAAGTGGTCATTGCCTAATAACAAGAATGTACTAAATGCCACTGATTTGTTCACTTTAAAATGCTTAATTTTATGTTATGTGAATTTTACCTCAAGAAAAAAATAAATAAATAAAAGCAAAAAGAATGAATCCTAACTAATATATCTCTCTTTCTTTACGTGGCCTGGACGTGTTTTGGCATCAGAGTTGCTTTAATTATGTTTAGTTAATTAACATCAGGCTGTTTCATGGCTGTAACCATCCTTTATACATGTTGCTTCCTGTTTGTGCAACATCTTACAGCTAGCAGGTATGCCTGGGACATATGTATTCTTTACTATCCAGCTCAACCATGTCATATCCTCTCACACATCCTTTTAATAATTTCAACATAGTTTCATCAGGTAAAGTTATATTGTTCCCCCTTGTCACATTGTGCTCTCATAAAAGAAAGATACTCTATCCCTAGGACATAATTGAAGCATCCAAATCTAGCTGTGACTATAATTAGTTCTCTCTGGACTTAAAAGCAAAGCTAGCCAATACATTTTCTATTTGGCTTAAGCTGTTCTGTGATGGATTGCAATAAATTGCAGTCAAAGATTCTTGGCTACCATGTTCTCTGTTCTTCATCTCACATGTCACAGACTCCATATTTATTTTTTCAGTCATCTTAAATATACACAGAATACGGTTCTAATAGTATATCTTTTTTCAGATATACTGAATATATATATATATATATATTTAGATGTATATATATATATTTGGTATGCTGCTTCCCTTGCTCTACTGCTCTCCTGTTCTCTCTTACTCTCTCAAATCATCCATAATTGGAGTAAACCTTTCTCAGGTAAAGAAGGTGGCTGTATTCTTCCAGAATGTCTTCTCTTTCCATTTCATTGCTATGAGAACATTGTTTTCTCAGCTCAAATAGATGGGTTGTCTGATACAAATTGAAATAAGCAGTTCAGTAATCCAGTAACCTAAGGAAAGTTAAGAGAGATCCATGTCTTTGGTAATGCCAGAAATAATACCGTTTCCTACATAGTTTTTTCTCTGTCAGTAATTTAAAAAAAAAAAGAAAATGAAAAAAAACCTGCACCAGAAGCCAAACAACTGCATGCAACTTTTAATGTGGGCTCCATGTCATGTCAGGTATATATTTTGTCAGTACGAAGAGACCCCCACTGCTGCTAGCCCACCTCTGCCTGTTCAGTGACTGTTGCCAGGCACATTGACTAGTTTCTGCTTCTTTCACCCACCATGGGGAGCCTTAGTCCTTCTAGGGCTATCACTTTCTAATGTTTCTACACTGTTTCACATAGACATGTTCAAGTACTGTGATCTGACCTCACTATTTCCTGCCCAGGTCATCATTCTTTCCTCTTCACTTTTAAAGAGTGTGCCACCATGGAAATCTTTTCTTTAATTCCTTCTAATCTTATGTTCTATGTCCATGCCAACTCTCAGTGTCTTTTTTCAACAGCATCCTATTAGCATTATATTTAATAAGAGATACTTTAAACATGTTGTATGTGGAAAGTATTTTTTCCTAATTCCTAGCACAGTTTCAGAACACTTTTTCCTCATTTATAAATTTGATTTTTCAATTTGGTAGTGAGGCCACTGGGTCAATGTATTTTAAAGTTTATATTCATGTTCACATCATACCTAGAAGTTCCAATTCACAAACAAAAAATTACTGAGCACCAGAAAAAATACCACCATTTTCTGCATTCATTCACATTTAATACATTCAAATCACCTTTTTCTTTTTTTCAATTGACCACCTTTATCTGTTATTTAAATTGACTCGCTGATTTAGGCTTTCATCTTTAATTTTGTTGAAATTATGTTAGCCTTGGCTTGTCTCACCTACAAACTATTATCATTTTCTCCAAATTCTTTCTGTTATGAAATTATCCTAACATTAATGCCAGAATAACTACACTGAATATACTTTTCATCAATGTAACAAGTGACTTGCTCAAAAATCTTCAATGATCCCCTCCTATCTACAAAAGAAAAGCCAATTATAGACATTGTATTGACTTCTCTAATGTCTTCTAAATTTTTTATATCAAATAAAATACTTAAAATATTGCAAAATTTCATCTTTATCCAGTAATCTGAAAGAATAAGAAAAGCAATTGGTACAGTGAAATCCCAAGTAGAATTTTGGTGCTTAAAAATTCCACAAAATATATCCAACTTCCTTTGGGTGAGTCGTCTATTTTCTCTATAATCTAACTTTTATAGTCTTGACCCTGCACTTTTGAGAATAACAATGCTTTATTTATTCTTCAATTCTCCAAGTTGAAAACTGGCATAACATTCCATCATCATCACTTTTCCATCAGCGTGCAACACCCATCCAAAGGATCTATCGCTTTGTGAAGGATTTCATTCTCCCACCCTCAATGGATTCAAGGATCTGTTATTCTTCTGTTTCACTATAACACTCCGTCTTTAATTCCATCATACCACTTATCACAGGGCAGAGTTTTTGTTGATTTACTTGTCTGCCTTTGCCTTAAGACTTGAATACAGGAAATATGTCTTTATCTCTTGGTCCACCCTAAATATTGTATTTCCTGTTAATAGGTGTATGTTGTAGGAAGACTAAAATGAAGGGCTCAATTTTATTGCATTTGTAGTCTTATAAGTGAGGTCTGTATTATATTCTTAACTATTGAACAATATTGAACAATAGGCTTAGGTAACTAAAAGAAAGAACAGATGATTATTATAAGGCTAGTGAGTGTACATGCAACAAAAATTCCTAGGGTCAAAAAGAAATATACATCAAAACCAGGACAGGTGGCTCAGTCAAAAATGGAATTGTGCACAGTGATTGTTTTTTAATGCTGGAACAATGTCCAATGAAGCAACAATATTTCTACAAACAAATAGAAATAATTTATTTGTAATTATAAAGGACTGGGAAGTATCAAAGACTATATAGTTAAGAAAGATAAGTGTAAGATAATTAATTATTATTTAATGTATGCTTTTTCTCACTTCTGAAAAAAATCAGGCAGTGTTATCTGCAATCAGCCTAGAAACAATGACATATTGGCATGACTGAACCTAATCATGCGGAGGTACTAGTAAAACATGGTGATCAAGCAAATAGATCCTCAAGAAACTCTAAGGACACAGATGAGGAGAAAAGGGGCTCAAATAATTCATTGGAAACATGGCAGTGAAATCATGAAGGCAGGTGAGAATCAGATCAGTGCAGGGCAGAGAAGAAAGTGCCTTTCCAACAAACAAAAGCAAAGGCAAAGGGTAAGAGAGATGAGTTAACACATGCCCTAAAATTTGGAGTTCACTGTCCCAGCTGCTGATTGATGAGGATTTTAATTTCAATCCACCTCTCACTTTTCCTGTGATTTTGCTAAGTCAGTGGCCTTCTTTGTTCCTCTGTCTTTTGATGTGTAAAATGAAAATGTTTGACCAGATGGCAGCTGAACGTTAACTACATAATAATTTTCTTTGCTTGACTGTTCCTCGGCGACCTGATTTTTATAGGTGCCACACCCTACTGCAATTCTTGGCACATAGCAAGTACTGAACAGGGGTTGTCAAGTGGGGAATAGGACAATTACTTTCGGTTTCATTCTCTGTGCTTTAAAGTTAATAGCCATAAGGTTACAAATATGACTGGCCCTCTGTTTAATGTGGTTTGAAAGAAGATGGGAAATCCCTCCTTTCCCCCAACTAAGAGCTCAGAGAAGCTGTTCTTTGAACAGCTGGCAGTGGGTAATTTTCGTTGAAAATTTCTGAAACCAATTACCAGGTGAAGAAACTTATGTTTACTGCACCAGCATACTGCAACTGGTAAACAGATATCACTCTGGCTCATAACATACATTGCTTCAAAGGGTGCTGCCAGATAATACTGCCTCTTTCTAGGCGTGTTTATGTGAGCTCAGGAAACCATTAGAGGAGAGGGGAAAAAAGACCCTCCTTAGGTCTTAAGCCTAGGCAATTTCCTACTCTGCTTATTAAAGATCACAAAATTATTTTTTTACTAACGAGCCCCAAATCAGTTCTTTATCCTTTTATGCAACTGTTAATGAAATGACATCGTGAGTCCCACTCTGCAATTGTTCTGTAATTTTCTCAGTGCCAACAGTGTTTTACTGTAATATATCCAAAATCTTAGCATAATCTCATGTGTACCTTAAACCTCATTTCCATTTTAAAGTTTGAATGTAATAATAAATACTAGGTGCCATGCATGGTGCCTAATACTGAATGGACATTCAGTATAAGATAACTATACTTATGAAGAAATATGGAATTATCACCATTTTTTTCACAAAAGAAAATGGAATCTCACAGAAACTAAAAGGTATACTTCATGTTGTTAATGTTCTTTCACTTCACCACTCATGTTCCATATTTGCAAATGTCATTTTATCACAAAATATTATGCAATATGAGAAATGTGCTTTAAGTGTCTTGATATACTTTATCAATATTTTTTATTGTGTCAATACGTTGTGATGGGGACAAAGTTATATCAGCCAATAATCCTAAATTAATACTCACCTCTTCTCTACCAGACTGGATTCCTCTGAAGGCCAGGTAAACGAACTCAAAACCACCCTTCATCCCAGGTCTACCATGAAGGCCCTCTCTTCCTTGGGAAGTAGGAAGAGGAATTTGAATAGCATCTCTATTGGTGGGAAAGAAGGGATGATAATGGTGCTTGTACACGATTCTTTGTAAGTTGTCTTCCTGCTACTTTTCTCTCTTTTTCTAATACATCCTATATAAAACTACAAGATTAATCTCCCCCAGAACAGTTCAGATCGTGGGGCTTTTCTATTCAAAGTCTTCACCAGCTCATCAGAGCTGGCTGAATAAACTTTAAATTCACAAGAAGACTTTGAGTTGACTATCCTCCAATTATTTGGCATGTGAGTCTGTATGTGTGTTTAGCCCATTGTCTGGCCTCTTCTGGAACACTTTGAGGGTCAGGATACCTACTGCCTACTCCATTCGAACTTGGTTCTGTTTATTAGAATGTCCTCAAATTTATTCAAAAATAGGTCTCTTTGCTACTGCTGTAAAGCCACAAAAAATAAATCACATACCGCCTTTTCTATATATGACAGATTGATATTTTGGGCCTCATAGATTTTCTAAACTTCATCTCTCCTTTTAATGTAGACACTTCTCCAGCCAATTTCTTTCCTGCAGTCCTTACCCACACTTCAAATTTCACTCTAATATGGCTCTTTTCATATTCCCCCCAGCCATTTCTCCTGGAGGGAAGAAATTTCTTCCCGTCCTTACCTCATGAATGTAACACTCCACTTCAGAGACCTCTGCCTACGTTGCTTATTAATTTCTAGCTTTATTTATGAAAACATTTTATAAAAGGTGTTCCATGCAATAATATTCTTACAAGTTGTCAATTGCGGTTAGTTGTAGGGGAAAAAAAGCACATTAAAAAAATGAACATTTATTTTCTACACATAACCCCTACTACCCTCAATATTTCTATGACATAGGAATTAATATCCCAATTTGCAGATGAAAAAAATTAGATTCAGAGAAATTAAGTAAATTTTCTAAGGTACCTCAACTCATAAATTTCATAACCAGAATTCAAACCACAGGATATCTAAGTCCAAATCCCAGGCACCTTCCTGCCAAACCATTCCACCAAAGTACATGACTATTCTTTCCTTATTTGAGTGTTGAGTATACAGAAGGTATGTGTCCCTAATAAAATGTGAGACTGATGCCTTCAAATACACAAATGATGGAATTCTGAGCCATCAAAGCATGGCAGGTGAAATCAAAGACTCAACTGTGATAGTCCATCCAACTTCTTCCTAAATTGCATTTTCATTTCAGACCTCCCCCAGGGACTAGATTAAAGATCATGTAGAATAATTTGGAATCATATGGATGGAGAAATTTTCCTGCCCAATTAGGTCCGCCAGGTTGTCAGATACTCCCGTATAAACAGTAACCACATTATGGAGCTGCATGGTATTTGTTACTACGGGGGCTTTTCAATTAGTTGCAAATTTCTTGCTCTAGAAGGAAGTATCTAGTATATGAAACTCTTAAAAGCACTCATATTTACAGCTTATGAGTGACATACTAATCATAATTATAGGTAGTTAATGAAACTATTAAAAATTAGTGCAACTCTTGAAAGTACTTATTCTTAAATCTAATGAATAATCTATTAACTCATAATTACAAATACTGATTATTTATCTCTTGCTTTTACAAAGGCTTTCTATGCACATTTGTAATATTAATTTTGTTAGAAAACTAAAACCTGGGGTAAGTGGCCTATCAACAGTACCAGAACTCATAGCAGAACAGGTGAAGTACAGTCAGATTTTCCATCTCTATGGACTTTTTCTACCTAACACTATGCAAAACACAGGAGTTAGAGGGATGGAAAGAAAGGGATTGATTTATGCTGTCAGTTGAAAGAAATTTAATTGTTTTCTTATCTCTTTCATATAAATAAAATCTTCTATGATTATTTTAGGCTTCCTAATATTTGATTTATTATGACATTACATCAACACCTCAAAATTCAAATCACATATGATAGGAAATGTGTTTGAGATTTGAAGGGAGGAAAGAGCACAGTGATTTTATTATATGAGCCAATTATGCTGAGAAGAATGGTTTTAGGACATTCCTTTGGCATAGAAGTCCATGTTACCACTTCTCTGTCTTTTTGGATAACGTTTGACCAAAAATTTCCAGTTGATAGGCTGACCTTTAAAATATGAGTTTGTTTAAAGTGAGAGTCTTGCTTAATAGGTAAGACATTGGCTAAATCAAACAAAATACTTTCTCTTCAAGTATTTAAATGTGAGTTGCTATATCTTTGCCTTGATAATATCATATAACAACTGCTTTATAAGATTTAAAGATGTGTTTGATGGTGGAACACAACACACTGACACTTGAACACATTCAGCTAGGTTCTCAAGCCCCTTGTGGATTGGCTAATTTAAATAATTTATGCAGACACCAGGGTATGGGGCTGGCCCTAGTTGTCTGGTGCCTGGCCCCAGGGTGATTAGGGTGAGTGCATGTGAGAGTACAATAAGGGAAGCGGTTGAGGTGTGGACTTAATTAGATGCTCAAGAAGGGGAACTTATCTGTCTCTAATCAGGGACTCAAAACTGGGTTAAGACAGCATTTAAAAAATATCTATATGGTAACAACTAACCCCCAAATTTCACTGGCTTAAAATAATAAGCATTTATTTCCTGTTTATGCAACTTTGATTTGGTTTGTGGTTCTGCTGATCTTGGCTAAGCTCTGCTGGGCTTGGCTCTGTGCCACTTGTTCAGGTCTATTCTGTATATGTCCTTCTTTGAGGACCTGAAGGACACCCGGACATTCAGAAGGAATGACATTCTTCTCATGAGAACAGCAGGAACACAAGAGGGCAGGCCCAATGGTGTAAGTATTTTTGAAGTCACTTTTTGTATCATATCTGCCAACATTCCATTAGCTTAAAGTAGTCAGATGGCCTAGCCCAAAGTCAAAGGGTGGAAATATGCACGCCTTGCCTTTGGTGGGAAGAATTTAAATGTAACATGACAAAGGAATACGGGGAAGGTAAGGAATTGGGAACCCTACTGCAATCTACCACAGATGAAAAAGACAGAAGAGGAAGCAAGAGAGATTGAATCTAGTGTTGGCGATTGGTGCCAAGGACAAGGAAAGAATAGAGAGATGCAGAAGCTGGCCAGCTAGTACTCATGCAGAAGCGCCATGGAGGGATTTCAGTCTCCTGAGCAGGTGGCCAGGTAACATACTCCCCAGTCATTGTGAACCTTGTGTGACCTTCCAAACCCAGGCTCCCAGAGGCACTTCCATACTTGGAATTATTATCTTTCTTGAGTATCCTGAGGAACAGGACCAAGCACGAGTTTTCTGTTTTCCTATTTCCAAATGTGACTTTTCTTATTAAAGAGCATGGTTGATACAACCCTCAGAATATTTGAGCTTATAGTTCCAGTCCTTCTTCTGAATGAAGAACATGATGGAAAAGACAAAATAATTGCATTTCTTGGCCACATTTTTGGTCCCTTCTTTTGTAATCCTCTTCATTTCTCTCTGTACTTCCTGTCAATCAACTCTGTTAGCCTTCCTACTCCTCCTTCCTCTCAATGTCTGTTCCTTTCCCCTGTCATCCTTTCTCCCTTTCACAATCTCTACTTCTCATTTTTTACCTCTTTCCATATATTTTTCTATACCCTGTCCCTTCATTCACGCCATTGTATCTCACTTCCTATATTTTCTTCAACCCATTTATTTGGTTTTACCTTTCCTCCTTCCTCCTTCCAAAAGGGCACCGTAAAAAGATAAGTTAATGTGAGAAAATCATTAGAGTTACTTTTAATATTGTCATTTTTCATCATTGTAAATGCTTAAAGGATTTTTTAGGGGGGACAGTTCCTTGTTCCTCCAAAATATGGGTGAGTTATCCAGTCTCTGCCCAACTCTGGCCACTCAGAGAAATGAATATCCTTGCAACTGCTGTCTAACCAGATTGCAGTTCTGTTGGCTGCAGCTACTGGAGAGAACATTTTAAATCATAGCAAAGTTTGAAGTATGAGGCTGGGGAGAAAGGATCAAAACAATCCTAATTTCCCAGGTGAGTGCTGGCGTCACAAAAATGAAAGAATCAAACAAAAGTGATTATGACCTGAATTGGTCTTCAGGGCTAGATTACAGAGAATCACCATAGCTTCAAAAAAGCTTTAACCCTCACCAACCCTATGTATTTTCCAGGGAGACAGTGACTTCCAGTTACTGGCTGTCCTTGCAGAAAAGCAAGCTTTTATTATTCCCTTGGACCACGGACCTTTCATAATCAATCTCACAGGCAAGCTACAGCTTTCTCTGCTACAACAGAGCCCTGTAATTATCGTTATTAATCTTAAAATCATGGGCTCTAATTTCAAAGGTTTCTTGTAACCTGAAAGTCTTTCAAAATATAATGGTGCAAAAAATAAATCACCCTTTCCAACTGATGTCTTTGCTTGGTAAATGCCAGCAGTAGGAAGGATATAAACATATTCCCCAAACAGGTACCATAAACTGGGAAATGACCCAGTGTCAACCATAAACACGTCTTTGCCATAGCCTTACTTAAAAATGTTCTCACTCACAAACCTGAGAGAAGCTTTTCAAATGGTATTTCAAAAAGAAAATCAATAAGCCTGCAGTAAGTCTAGTTGGCCTGAAAAGTTTGAGTCATGTCTGCTGCATTTCCCAGTGTCATTCTCTGTCCTCCTTTATCACTCCTCTCCAGTCTCTGTTCAATCACTGACATGAAACAAGCACCCCTCAGTACCAATCAACATGGTGCAGGCATTCTCTAAAGAAAAGCAAACCCTTTTGCCTAAAGTATGTCATGTCCTTCCTGCCTGCCTGCCTGCTCTATGTAGAGACATTGCAGTCCTTTATATATATACATGCAGCGTGTGTGTATGTGTGTATGTGTGTGTGTGTGTGTGTGTGTGTGTGTGTGTGTATGTGTGTGAGGGGGAGAGAGAGAGAGAGAGAGAGAAAGTAAACTCCAGAGGGGAAGTGGAGTTCCATGGAGCTAGTGGCAACCACTAATGTCACCTAATTAATTAACTTGTTTAATTAGTTGTATCAAAGAACAAGATTTCCAAGGGAATAGGACAAGTGGCAGGCAAATATTCATATGGAAAAGGCAAGGAAGAAATCTGTAGCCCTGACATGGACAGAGGGAGAAGAACGGGGACTCAGTGGGGAATACATTTCCAGTGATCTGCTCACCTATGCTTTTCTCTCATCTTTGGTTCCTTGACTAGTCAGCCTGCTTGCTTAGTCAGTCCTATGATATCACAAAGTGCCCATCTCTGCCTTAGCTTACTATCTTGAACGTGGTTCCTTGCTGGTACACATTCCATACCAAACTGGGCACATTATTTTGCAGAAGGTTCTTCTAACTATATTCCGGGTCTGACTATCCTTCAACTCTGACCCACAATTGTCAGCTGTCTCCCATAGCTAACAGTTGCTGGTACTGTGACTGTGTTGTAACAGTATGCATTTGCATCTTGATTAGATAATTAATGAAGAAGAGGCAGCCTGACACTGTCATTGTAAATGACATAGCAGAGCTTTAAGAATATTCAAAGCAAACATGCTGGGCACTTCCTGACTTTGCTACATGGCCTACCTCCTGATATGTACTGAGGAATGATAAAATACCATTTGGGGTGGTAGGAAAGGGAGGACGCTGGAAAATCTGCAAGATCAGCTGTTTTGAAATTGTGTGGCTATGCTGAGATCTTAAAATCTCTATCCAATATAACTGAGAAAGAAGACTCACGCGTTATTATTTGTAATGAGTTAATATTTATAAACACTAAGATTACCACCTGGCTCTTTTATGAAGGTTTACTTAAAAAACAAAGATATCTTTTGCTGGAGCAAATACAAACACTAGCACCAATATAAGGTACAACTATCTGGAGCACCCACCATTAGCTGGAGGAAGGGAGTAGTGGGCTCATGCAAAGAAGAGAATGCATCATGAATCAAGAAAGGAGATCATAATTTGATAATGCACGATAACTAATTATTCAATGCTAAAGTTTAATTTTAGTGTATTTCAGTGAATAATACATTGACAACTAGTAAAAAATGGAATGATTATGGTATTTCTTTGGGGAACATTTTTCTCACAGAATGCACAGAAACAAAATGTGATAAACAGTTTTGCAGATGGAGGAAGTTTAATGATATTTTGGAGTCATTTTGTTTGTACCCTAGATAATAAGCATGAGATTTAGTACAAGTTTGTCTGATTTCCTTTTCCATCTGCAACAAATCTTAGCTAACTAGATATGTTGATTTTAGTCTTTTCATTTATATTATAATTCAGGTTAATATTAAAATTCTCACTTATAATCTCATACATTGAATTTATCTACCTCATTTCAATTTATATTTATTTCTTATCATTTTCTGCACTCAATTTTGAGACTTTTTTAACCCCTTTGTTGAGAGTAACAGAATTTTTCTGTATATGTTTGTTCTAGTGAACAATGCCATCTTTTCCCAACTCTATCAATTTACTATCTCATTTTTCCTTTTACAAATTAAGTTCCTTTCCTTTTTGGTAAATATTTCATCTAAATTTGTCAAGGACTTAAATGATAATATTTGTTCAAAATTTTCCTCATTTTCTTTTTACTTCCCTAAAAGAGTAAGCATAGTATGGTAGATAAAGCACAGAGTTTGACATCTGGTTAATACTGAATCTTAGTTTTGCTGTTCACTAAATGTGTGATCTGGGATATTTCAACATCATTTTTTTTTTTTTTTACTTATCTCTCAAACTCAACAGATGTAATGCTTGTCCTTCTAATCTCACAATATCTGTGAAAAGCCAATAAATTAAAAATGTAAAAAATCCATTACAAACTATTAAGTTTATAATGGGCATGTACATATTAAATATCAGCTGTTTTAATTAATATATATATGCAATTAATTTTATTGACTCAGAAGTCATTTATCGACCTCACCTTTTATTACCATTATTAGAATCATCAAATATTAACATGTTGAATATGTTCAAAAGCTAATTTTTTCAGCAATTTCCTGTATAATAGAATACATTATTGATAGAGTCATAGATCGTCAGGATACTCAGAGTTATGAGACCATGTAGAGACTAAGAACTCGGTTTTTTAGATGAGGAGAAAACTAAATCCCCTGAAGTCAAAAAGTTTACCAAATGTAATTGCTACAGGCTGAATTGTGTCTCCTCAAAATTCGTATGTTGAAAACCTAACTCCCAGTATCTCAGAATACAATTGTATTTGGAGATAGGCTCTTTAAAGCTGCAATTAAATTAAAATTAGGATATTACAGTGGTAACTTACGTATTATGACTATTGTTCTTATAAGAAGAGGAAATTAAGGCCAGGTATGGTGCCTCATGTCTGTAATCCTAGCACTTTGGGAGGCTGAGGTGGGAGAATTACTTGAAACCAGGAGTTCAAGACCAGCCTGAGAAACATAGCAAGACCTTCATTTCTACAAAAAATAGAAAAATTAGCTGGGTATAGTGGCACATTCCTGTAGTCCCAGCTACTCCAGGGGCTGAAGCAGTAGGAACACTTGAGCCCAGGAGTTTGAGGTTACAGTGAGCTATGATGTTGCCACTACAGTCTAGCCCTAGTGTTATACAAGAGCGGGAGACCCTGTTTCTAAAAAAAAAAAAAAAAAAAAAAAAAATCCAAGGAGAGCCCTCAGAAGAAACCAACCCTGTTGACACCTTGAATTCAAACTTCTAACCTCCAGAATTATGAGAAAATAAATTTCTATTGTTAAAACCAACCAGTCTATTGTACTTGGCTATGGCAGTCCTAACAAACTAATACACTAAGTAGACACAGACTAAATCTCAGGTATCCCAAATCCCTCCTTATTGAGTACTCTTTCTACCACATTACAATGCTCCCCAATTTTATTTTTAAAAAGATTCTCTAATTAAAGAAATAATTGCTTAAATGAAAAAACAAACAGGAAAGCAATTAACAAGTCCACAGTAAATAAAATATCCTTAAGGAATTAATTATTTTAGGATGGGATCAAGTCAGTGCTATAGTTTAGCCATTATAGACATCGATTAATAACTACAAATGGTCACAGTTGACTTAGGTTCATGGTATTATTTGAATTCTATACTATTTGAGTAGAAATGGGTCCCAAATATGGCATAAATCATGTAGAGTTTAACAAATCATCCATAGAAATGTAAGTACAGAGAGAAGTTTATAAATTATATAGAAACAAACATAGTAAAAATATGAATTTTATATTAGTTTTCAGGGGCAGTGGTGAAGCCATGGCCCAAAAAGACAAGAACATTTTTTGTAATCATGGCCATATTATAGGATCTCTTCTTGCTTTACTATCCTGCACTATTCTTCTCTTCCTATATGCCACAGTAGTTGTGCCTTATGCTATACTGTGTCATACTGGCCATCTTGAATCATAGATAATAGATGTTGAATAAACATTTGTTTAATGGATGCATAAGAGAAGAAATGGATAAGAAAGTACCATTAGTTTCCAGCTATAATCATGCTCATGGAAGACACTACCACCAAAGCCTGCAAAGAAGGAAAAGGAAAGAAAAGAAAAATTCTAATGCTATCAATAGGGACATGAGTGTGAAAGAAAACAAAACCAAGAAGTTATTAGAGAGCCAATTATGACTCCTATAAGGTGGCTAATTCTGAGTAGCCAAATCAGGATCTTGAGTTTAGTGTTCAGTGGATTTCTTACAAAATCGAGTTGACGAAACTTTAGCCAACTTGTGCTTTTGCATTATAGCCATTATTGGAGTTCTACTCTCTAAGTAGGTATCTGCAAACAATCTTTCATTTGTAGGCTTTCCAAGACCTTTATGTTTGAAAATAAGTCCTTTTATAGCTATTTTTTTCGAGCTTAAAGTGAAATTCAGCTTAAATAAAGCCAAATATTTAAAAATAACAGCTTTCATCTCACAAGCAGCTATAGTCCCTTATTGATTAACTCACTGATCCAATGACATTACTTTCATAAAAATAATTTATTTTGATATATTAAAATACATAAATGTTAAAGCTTACTAATACCTACTAGAAAAACATTTTCTGGGCTACAAAGAATATGTATCATTATTTTAAATCCTAAAATAAATACCATATAAATTATACAAATAAATGATTTAATTTAAATCTATTGATATGGTTACAAAAGACAGTTTGAGACCTTGCATAAACTATGCAACTTATTCAGTCTTAATTCCTAAAAGTAAGCTGCAGAACTTGGTACTATACTTAGATTTGTTTTCCGTATTTATAAATATTGAAATTGCAATTCTCAGTTAACATTTTAAGTAAAAATGATCCTGAAGGTTCTGTAATGCCTGTTCACGCTCCTCCCTCTCAAATCTGTGTGCACTGTGCTGGGAATTCACATTTAGATATTATGGAGAATCAATTTGTAAGGGAGTAGTCTTTATTTCACTTAGATGAACTAATTTTACTTTAAATGAATGTATTAGAAAAGTTGCTGAAGAGGTACTGATATCTATTACATTACCAAAAAAAGATAATGTATTAAATCTTTCCATTGGCTGATACAGGAAAACTTTTTAAAAATCTGTTGAATTCATAACCATATTTTAATAATAATGCTTTTGGAAAATAGTTTGATTATGATCAAATTATACAGCAGACTGGCAGTGGATCAACACTTTTCCTGGACCCCATGGGATTTCTCATTATTATGGCTACTTTTGCCTCAGCAAATCTACTAAAGCAATTATATTCTGAAATACAAAGTTCTTTTACCAGTTCTTTTGCTTTTGTTTTTTTTTTTAAAGCAAGTAACATTAAAATAAGTAAAATGCATGAGATAGCAAAAAAACATATAAATATTTATAAAAACAACAGAAATTTTTTAACAACCACCACTGAATTACAAATAAGCAACCAGAGAAATTAAAATGGTTGTTTGTTTAAAGTCCAGTGTTTTTAATTAAATCCATGCATTTTATTATGGGCATAAATATTACTTTCCTGCAAGCAAAATCACAACTAAAAAAAAATGCTTCCATATGAGATACACAAAGTCCTTTAGCTTATGAGTACTTACGGAGTTTGCTTCAGTTAAATTTTGAAAATTCATGTTCTTTTTTTCAATTAGAGACTACAAACTCCTGAAAAATAATGGCTTTTTAAAGTACTTTCTCAGAGACTCTACAAAATTTAATATAAGATTTGAGTAACCAGAAGGATTAACTAGGCACAGTTTAATGTTTTTAATTACTGAAAGCTCTAGTATCCATGAAGTCTTCCCTAACACAATTGGCTATAGTTATCCAGTGACCCTGGCATCCTTTCACCTCCCTGTGTGATCCCAGGAAATTATAGTAGACTCAAAACTCTGGCTGTGGTTCACAGAAAATCAGGTTCAAATTGCAGCTCTACCAATTCTCTGCCCATGAGATCTTGAGTAAGTTACTTAACTCCACAGTCCAAAGGGTGCTGGGGCTCCACAGCAAACTAAGAGGAGTGCCGCAGGTTATTTTATATTCCCAGAGAAACACAATGATGCTCAACATCTGTCAGAATCCAGGCAATTAACTACTGGCTCAAGTTAGTTCACAATTTTAACATTAGACCATGTACTCTGTTCTTTTCTATGATGTATCTTTCCTGAAGCTGTGTCTGACATGAATTAACTACAAACAAAAACAAACAGGAAGATCAATATAGAACAGGAAATGAGATCGGTGTATTCATCTGGTTCCAAGATTTGAAAGTTGGAAAGTGCCCAAAAGGTACATACATGACATCCTATTGGCATCTTATTTTCATTATTTAAGAAACTGAAATTAATATATTATTTACCTTTTAATTTATGTATATTTTTTCAACAGCTACTAACTTGTTAGAACATAAACACTTAAATTGTTTGGAACTCTAACTACTTAATGAATAAAACTGTTAGGTAGTTATTTTGACCTAGCAGCCATGAAAAAATAAATAAGTCACTGAGAGTACTGTGATAAGAATGTTTGGGAATGTCTGACATCAAATCTCAGTTTTCTTGTCTGCAAGAGCAAGCAGTGCCAAATGTAAAGACTATTATGAATTTTAAATTAAGAAAGTTTTCTCTAGTGCTTGGATTATACAGGCATTCCTCATCTCATTTTATTGTGCTTCACATTATCACATTTCCGGATATTGCATTTTTTACAAATTGAAGGTTTGTGGCAGTCCTGTGTTGAGCAAGTCTATCAGTGCCATTTTTCTGACAGTGTGTACTCCATGTCTCCATGTCACGTCTTGGCAATTCTCACAATATTTCAAAATTTTTCATTATTATTATATCTGTGCTTTGTGATCGGTGATCTTTGATGTTACTGTTGTAATTGTTTGGAGCACCACAAATGATGCCCATATAAGATGGTGAACTTAACTCATGAATGTTGTGTGTTTTCTGACTGCTCCAGTGATCAGCTGTTCCTGCAACTCTCTCTCCCTTCAGGTCTCTCTATTCCCTGAGACAAAACAATATTGAAATTAGGCCAATTAATAACACTATAATGGCCTCTGTGTGTTCAAGTGAAAGGAAGATTCACATGTCTCCTGCTTTAAATCAAAAGCTAGACGTGCTTAAGCTTAGTGAGGAATGTATGTTGAAAGCTGAGTTGGCCTCTTGCACAAAACAGTTAGCCAAGCTGTAAATGCAAAGAACAAGTTCTTGAAGAAAATTAAAAGTGCTATTCCAGTGAACACATGAATGATAAGAAAGAGAAACAGCTTTGTTGCAGATATGGAGAAAGTTTTAGTGGTCTGGATAGATCAAATCAGCCACAGCATTCCCTTAAGCCAAAGCCTAATCCAGAGCAAGGCCCTAACTCTCTTAAATTCTATGAAGGGTGACAGAGGTGAAGATGCTGCAGAAGAAAACTGTGAAGCCAACAAAGGTAGGTTCTTGTAGTTTAAAGAAAGAGCTCATTTCTATAGCTTAATAGTGCAAGGGAAGGCTGCAAGTACTATGTGGGAGTTGCAGCAAGTTATCCAGAAGATCTAGTTAAGATCATTTATTAAGGTGACTACACTATACAACAGATATCCAATGTAGATGAAACAGCCTTATATAGGAAGATGATGCCATCTAGGACTTTCATAGCTAGAGAGAAGAAGTCAATGCCTGGCCTCAAAGCTTCAAAAGACCGGTTGACTTTCTTGTCAGGGTCTAATGCAGCTGGAGACTTTAAGTTGAAGCCAATGTTCATTTCCCATTCCAAGAATCCTAGGGCCCTTAATAGTTATTCTTAATCAACTCTTCCTATGCTCTATGAATGAACAACAAAGCCTGAATGATATCACCTATGTTTACAGCATGGTTTACTAAATATTTTAAGCCCACTGTTGAGGCCTACTAATCAAGAAAAAAAATTCCTGTCAAAATATTGCTGCTTATTAGCAATGCACCTGGTCACCCAACAGCTCTGGCAGAGATGTACAAGGAGATTCATGTTTTCATGCCTGCTAACATGGTATCCATGAGTCAAGGAGTAATTTTGACTTTAAAATCTTATTATTTAATAAAAACATTTTGCAATGCTATAGCTGACATAGGTAGCTATTCCTCCAATGGATCTGTGCAAAGTAAATTGAAAATCTTCTGGAAATGATTCCCCATTCAAGATGCCACTAAGAATACTTGTGACTCGAGGGAAGAGGTCAAAATAGCGACATTAACAGAAGTTTGGAAGAAGTTGATTACAGTTCTTATAGATGACTTTAAGGGATTCAAGACTTGAGCAAAGGAAGTGACTTCAGATGTAATGCATGTAAATAGCAAGAAAACTAGAATTAAAAGTGGGGCCTGAAGATGTGACTGAATTGCTGCAATCACATGATAAAATCTGAATGGATAAGCAGTTGCCTCTTACAGATGAGCAAAAAAGTGGTTTCTTACAATGGAATCTACTCTTGTTGAAGATGCTATGAACATTATTGAAATGACAACAAAGGATTTGGAATATTACATAAACAGTTAATAAAGCAGCAGCAGGGTTTGAGAGGATTGACTCCAAAAGGAGCTCTATTGTGGGTAAACTGCTATCAAATAGTTCTACTGTAAGGAAAATGCTATCAAATAGCATCACACGCTACAGAGAAATCTTAAAGGAAGAGTGAATCAATGCAGCAAACTTCATTGTTGCCTTATTTTAAGAAATTGCTAGTCACCTCAACCTTCAGCAACCACCACCCTGATCAGTCAGCAGACATCAACACTGAGGCAAGACCCTTCACCAGCAAAAGGATTATGACTCACTGTAGGCTCAGATGATTGTTAGCATTTTTCAGCAATAAAATATTTTAAATCAAGGTATGAACATTCTTTTTGTACATTATGCTATCGCACACTTAATAGACTACAATATAGTGTAAACTTAACTTTTATATGCACCGGGAAACCAAAATATTCATGCAACTCTCTTTATTGCAATATTTGTTTTATGGCTTCTGTCTGGAACAGAATTCATATATCTCTGAAAACATATGCCTGCACTAAGAACTCAAGAGATAAAAGATACTCAGTGTTTATTATTTTAGGTGCAAAGTGCTTTTAAGGTAATTTAGTTCATTTATCTTATTGTAAACATGTTTGTCTTAAGTCCTCAGTATGACTTTTGCTTTTCAACCATTATGTTAACAAATTACCATCAGAGCCAAGGCCACACATGGGATCTCTACTTCCTTAACTCTGCCTGTCATAAATTACAACTAAGCAAATAAACATTATTTTTAATGAACAATATTTTTTTGCCAGAACTTGGATTTCAATAAGTAGAAGTAAACCATGGGAAACTGAAATAAACATGTACATTTATCTTAAAAAGAAAATCAGGGGCATGGTGACTCACTCCTGTAATCCCAGCACTTTGGGAGGATGAGATGAGAGAGGACTGCTTGGGGCCAGGAGTTTGAGACCAGCCTGGGGAACACGGCAAGACCATCTATCAAAAAAGAAAGGAAAGAAAGAAAAGAAAGAAAAGAAAAGAAAAGAAAAGAAAAGAAAAGAAAAGAAAAGAAAAGAAAAGAAAAAGAAAAAAGATTAGCCAGGCATGGTGGTGCGTATCTACAGTCCCAGCTACTTGGGAGGCTGAGGCAGGAGGATCACTTGACCCCAGGACTTCAAAGTTGCAGTGAGCTATGATCACATCACTGTACTCCAGCCAAGACAACAGAGTGAGATCTTGTCAAGAAAGAAAGGAGGAAGGAAGGAAGGGAGGAAGGGAGGGAGGGAGAGAAGGAGGAGGGGAGGGAGGAAGGAAGGGATAGAAAGAAAAGAAATCACATCTTATTTTTGATAGTTTAAGCATAAATCACATTAAACTCAACTATAATATATATTTCACTGGGCCTAACCATGAAAAATGAGTACATAGAATACGGACCAAGTGAGCCATTCAAGTCTTCAGCTAAGAAAAATTCAGTTATGACCAGCAGGCCATACAAGAAAAATTATGGAATAAGATGCTTGGGAAACATTTTCTATAGTAGGAATTGAAACAAGGTATTTGCCCTTTAATTTTTATTTAACTAAAAATGCAATTCTTTTGAGCATAATTGTTCTGTAAGTTTTCATAAGGTAGTTTTATCCTAATAAAGTCTCTCTCTTGCTCGCTTTCTTTTTCCTTTTGTCTTTAAAAAACGTGTGTTTGAGCCTGGGGATACAGTAGTGAATGAGATACAGCATAACTTTTAACTTTGAGTGACTCACAACATAGTGTACCTAGCTTTAAAAAATTAATCTGATCAATATACAAAAATTTAAGATTACTAGAAACATAAATATTGGAAGCTATTTTCTAATTTCATTCAATCACTTTTGTGATACCATGTTCAAGAGGTTGAAATATTCCCTAAATAACAAGTGGCTTAGACTCTCTAGATTGTACAAAAGAGGTAGCCAAAGAGGAAGAAAAAACAACCAGACCAGCTAAGCAATGGGTACACGGGTCATAAAGTGTACCCATAAAGACACTGGAAACAGAAGGGGGGAAGGTGGGAGGAGAGTGAGGAAGGAAAACTCCCCTATTGGGTACAATGTACACTACTCTGATGACAAGCACAGTAAAAGCCCTGACTTCAGCATTACACAATTGATCCATGTAACAAAAATACGTGTACTTCCTTAATATTTTAAAATAAAAATCAAAAATGAAATAATAACAATAAAAAATAAAAACACACACACACAAACATATTAAGAAGGGCTTGTATGTTTGCTTTGGTGTTTAGATTTAATCCTGTGGGTTATAAAGAGCTACTGAGAGATTAGAGTGAGGGAAATAGTATGATCAAAATTCAGCATTAGAAATATCATTTGGGTGAGGTATGGAAAAGGGGATGAGGGAGAGTGTGGGTATCTTGAAGGAAGGAGTCAGAAGGCTACTTCAGTAGCCCAGGTGACAATAAAGGAGGGACTGATAGCAAGACAGAAGGAAAGATGCAGGGCCGTGCAGGTCATTGCCTCCTGGCATGTTTGTGCATCACAGCGTCTTATGGTTCATGGGCTCCAGGAAAGTATGGTTGAGTAAGCAATGCTGCACCTCCTGCCTCAGAGCTCCATATGATGAACCATACCTAACAGCATCAGTTTGCTTTGGGAAATGATAGGTGGGTAAGAGGAATAGACAGGGCTATCTACAGATGTATTTATGGCCATCTCCTACAATGACAATATTATCATCACTGGAAGCTGCAAGCAATCTCCATCTGACAATTAGAAAGCCAAATCCTGTATGGTAATTACACACCACATTTGTTTTGGTGTTAAATATCTCTCTTCTTCCTACCTGGTGTAGGGCCACAGACAGGTGAAAAATGTGTGCCTTCTTGCTTATCTTTCCTACTCCTCTCCCCTCCCCTATATGTTTAAGACGGTTTCAGATCCTTCCAGAGAAGGATCAAAACCCAACATTTATGAGAGAATATATTTTGTAATTGCTGGAAGTGTAGTATAATTGATCCATGAAATCACCTACATTAAGAAAGGAACAATGTACTGGGATAGTGTAAATTTTGAGTGGAGTAGAGAGACAAAGTAAAACCAGGGAAAGACTGTCACCATGATTTCATGAAGAGACCAAGAATGACCAGATCCATGTGCCATGTGACCCAGGCTCTTTGCCCAGCCCCAACACTTACTGTGAACACTTTAGCCAGATGGGCTAATTCTGTCTGTAAACAGGTTTAGAGATGGCAAAATAACTGTGCTGAGCAGGCAATCACAAAAGTAGCGTATCACAAGCCCTCGGACAGATAACATATATTCTCGTGCCACTATAATAATATTTCCACAAGGGAATTAGCATGCTGTTCTTCTCATTTCTATAATTCCTTTCTCATATCACGGCAGTTTCCTAAGCAAATAGAGACTCAAGCTTAGTCACACTATTGAACTGAACCAACCATGCACGTCAAGGTGTGAACTGTGTAGTTCGGCCTTTTCTACCTCTATTCCTTTCAACAACATTTTCCCAGCCTTGCAGTGGTCATAAACCTTTTTCTCTCAGAGGATAAGCAGAGAGCATAATTCCCTTTGTACCCTCTTGTCAAAACTTATCTATGTCTTCATTCCTCAACTAGTTTGGTATCTCTGACACATTAATTCATGTAGCTGATATTGGTATAATGTATTACTCATTAGTCATATCTCAGGTACCACATTAATACTTTAACAGGAGCCATCTATGCCTTAACCCAAAGCTGAAATAAAAATGAAATGTCAGGAACTATAGAAGGCAGATTTTGGAAATATGTTGAGGCAGGAGGTTCATCGTCTCTGTTCCTACTTAGGTCAAGTCTGTTTAAAGATGCATTTTCCCAAACTGTAGCTGAGGGAAAGATTTTGATATTTTTCCAAATATAATTTTGTTCACAATGGCATCTTCCTATATTTCTTCTTTAACCTTTCACTTTAAAAAAGCACCTTGTATAAGCCAGATACTATATAGTTTATAGGTGTGCAAAAAAAAAAAATTCTCTGGACCCTAGGAATTTATGGTTCAATAAAAAAAAAAAAGCAAACCTATCAGCCTAATATAGATTGGTACACAGGATTTTGAGATTAAGAGCCCCATGTTCCCTGTCCAAACGGGATTTTCAAAACAAGGTTGTTCAGTTCTATAGATTTATGACATGGAATGAATAGGGAACAAATAGTTTTCCTCGGTCCGCAGGTTATATTCACATTGAAAGAAGAAAGTCTATTCAATTATTCCTTTTCTGTCAGATTGTCAATTTTTGTACTGTTGGGTTGACTAAATTCAATGTTTGAAAACTACAAAAATATTTGAATGAAAGGGCCAAACACGCAGATTATTGTGATTTAAATTCCAGTGGATTTCCTTCACTTTCTGCGTTGCTTCTAGCTTATTAGAACCTCTGTGAATACCGTTTGAAGTTCTCGAACAATATGTCTCCTATTAACCTTGACTTTCTTATGAGTTTTCAGATGGACTTTGTCAGTACATTTTTCATGAATGCATCCTGAGAGACAAATATCTACCCTGTTATTTTCTCAGATATGTTTTGAAATGTTCACCACAATCTCTGGACATGCAGCCTCTTAAAAAGTAATCATAATAAAGCTGTCTTCCCTAGGCCTTCTCTTTGATCAGCTCCAGACCAAGCACTCTATCTATCAAAAACCTTTGTCTCTTAACTGCTCCTTATTCTTCAGTATCTTCCGAATCAATGTCAGCAAGTTAGTTACTTATCACCTTGAAGATACTCAGCAGGCACAGGGCTCTGTAAAGAAATGGGGAAAAAAAGACTTTCTGAATTTATTTTTAAAGTACCTTATAGAAAAAAAAGAAAACATACTTATGAAATCCATTTCTTTTTATAAAAAGAAATAATAAATATAATCAAATGTTGACTGTATGATCTAACAGCAAATGTGTGAGAAGCTGGGAAGAAGGAGAAATAACTGTCCTTGAGAGTCTATGTTGGATTTAGAAGAATAAGCAGAAGTTACACAGGCTGAGCAAAGGAGACATACATAATCTGCCTGATATCAGAAAGACAGCATAGGAACAGGAGTCCACAAGGTTATAGAAAGATGATTTTCTTATTTGAAGTGTGTAAATTTAAAAACATGTAATAAGCAATTCCTCTATGCCAGATATTGTGCAAAGCTCTGAGTATAGACAAAGTAAACAGAGATTTGGGATTGCCAACACAGAACTTATGAGCTAGCTGGGAAGTCAGATATTAAAGCAGTAGTGATTAATAATAAAACTAATAGTGAGCCAAGTGTCATAATGGAGTACAAGATGCTAATGGGCTTTATGTTTGAGGGATGGAACGAAAACCCATGAAAGGAGGGCAAGTTGGGAAGAAGGGTAGACATGAGCCTGGGACTTTACCAGGGACCAAGCATACTAACCTTTCTTATATATTTTGGTGTTTATTCTAATTATAACAGACAACCTTTTTGTTTTAATTCCGAAAACATAGGAGTAATCTCATTAGATTTGTGTAATGTTACAGATAAAGTTAGAACACTGAATTTTGATAAGCAGATTTCAGTTCTATTCCCCTCTCCAGCCCTTGCCATTGACTGTCTATTACTTGGGCCTTGGTCTCATCATTTTTAAAATGGGATAATGTTATGGGGTTAGAAGAGATCATGCAAGTAAAAATGAATTATAAAGTGGCATTTAGTGTGCACACGTGTGAGGGACCACTGTGTGTTTTCTCATTTATCTCTGTATCATCAGCCACTAAGACCATGCCTGTATCATCATACAGAGCCTAATAAATGCTTTTGTGTTGAATAGATAGGTACATACACATACATAGGCACACGTGTGTGTGTGTGCCTGAGAAGTCTAGGCTCCAGAATCCCTTCTTCCTAAGACCCACTTCTTCCAGTTGATTTGGGAAAGTAGAGTTGTGTCTCATCCATCCCTGGCTCATTCTCTAGTGAAAACAGTATGGCATAGTTGCTGTTGAAAACTCATCCCATAAAACATTTTGTTCTTTCTTCTTTTCACTGCTGCAATCACACCCCAACTGGCCCAGATTCCTACATTGGACAGAGAAGAATCTCCTGCTTGGCTCCTCAATGTTACTGCTCACTAGTATGTGTTACTTTCTCAGCCACTATTCCCAGAGTCCTTCTGCAAATTCAGGGGGATTGGATCTGTATAGAGCTTCCAGTCTCAGCCATTCACTGTTTCAAAACCAGCCATTATTCACAACCCTCTCAGCCTTAATGTTGAAACTGTCACCAAAGCCATTCTCCTTCCCTCATAGGAAAATACTCTTTGCAGATCCTCGACATTTTCTCTTGCCAGTCAACCTCAACTACCTTAGAACCTCCCCAGTAACACTGAATTTCAATAGGGAAGAGATTCAGAGTTCAATGAATCCGTTTCCCCCCATGACCTTCCTTAGTCTTGATGATAAGTTACTCACCTTCTGCCCAGACACAAGCCCTCAAAAAAAGGGGTACTGGGGGGCAGAATCTTCATTAAACCAAAAAGTTCCTATTACACATGCATCAAACCTAGAGCTTTTTAATCCCATATTACAGTGTCTTAAGTATTATGCATACTGTCTTTTAAGAATAAATTAGCTTGTTTTCTTAAAACTATATTAATCTCAACCATATAGACCTTCCTACTACTTTGATTTCATCATATGTCAAAATCTAATTTGGTGTGTTCTGAGTTCCCATTAGAGTAATTTTTTAAAAAACCATGAAGTTTTCAGCTTCCTAAGCCTTTATAATAATTATACCTGCATATATAAAGAACATTTGTTCAATTCAACAAAACAATTCTGGCAAGCAACTATTTCCCTGGTCTAGTTAGCAGAATCTATTTTGAAACCTTCTTAACCAGCAAACGTAACTCCTTCCATCTAAGGATTATCTTCACAGCTCTTCTAGCATCTCCATTCATCCTATAAATGACAGCTGCTTGGACGTCCAAATCTATAAAATGCAATAGATGCTTCCTTCACTGAGGGATGACAAATCTGCCTGATGACATTCATTCCTCAGCTAAAAAGAGTAATGGCATTTTTTCATTTCTTACAAATGGCTCCTGTTGTTGCAGGGGCGAGGATGCATATAGCTGCTGGTGAGGGTACTGATTTTTTGACATAGCATCAGTGGTAAGGAATGAACCTGTTTTTCAATGTCAGAATCCTAAGAGGGACTTCTGTATCCCTTCCCAGCGTAGGTGATGGATTCTCCCTATTGCTTTGCTTCCAGAAACAATTCTTTCATTATTCATTCTACATTTAATGTTATTAGTTTAGCTAGGTTAATGACATGCTGATGAAGTGATAGGCAAAGTCCTAGAGATTGTGTTCATGATTGAAAAGGTCAGGAATACTTTTCTTTTTTTATTAAGTTTTATTGAGGGTTAATTAACATTCAAAAATGCAAATATTGAATGTATATATTTTGATAATTCTAGAATCTGTATATATTCCAGATGACTGTAGAAATGATACATGCACATACCTGTACCATTTCTACAGTCAAGATACTAAACATAACCATCACCTTCAAAAATGTTCTCATGTTCTGTGCTTACTTTTTTGTTTTGTTTTGTTTTTTATTGTTGCTTTTTTGCAATGAGAACAATTAACATAAGATCTATCCTATTAACATAGTTTAATGTGCATATTTTAATGTTAACATAGTTAACCCTGCTGTTAACTATAGGTACTATGTAGGAGAGCAGACCTCTAGAACTTATTCATCTTCCAAACTGAAACTTTATAACATTGAACAACAATTCCCCACTCCCCCAGCACCTGACAATCACCATTCTATTCTCTGCTTCTCTGACTATTTTGGATACCTCATGTAATTGAAATAACGCAGTGTTTGCTCTGACTGCCTTACTCTATTTAGCATGATGTCCTTTTGGTTCATCCATGTTGTTACAGGTGGTAGGATTTCCTTCTTTTCTAAGGCTGAATAATATTCTATTGTACGTATATAACATCTTTTCTTTACCCATTTATCCATTGATGGGCATTTGGCTTATTTCCATATCTTGGCTATTGTGAATAATGCTACAGTGAACATGGGGGCATAGATATGTCTTTGAGATCGTGATTTCAATTATTTTGGAAATAATTTCAGATGTGATATTGCTGGATCATGTGGTCGTGTTATTACTAATTTTTTGAGAAACCTCCGTAGTGTTTTCAGTAATGGTTATACCATTTTACATTTTCACCAATATTATATATGAATTCCAATTTCTCCATAGGCTCACCAACATGTAGTATCATTTGTTTCGTTTTTGTTTCATTAAATAACAGTCATCCTAACAGATGTGAAGTGATTATTTCACTGTGGCTTTGGTCTGCATTTCCCTGATGATTAGTGATGTTGAACATGCTTTAATATATTATACCTGGTCGCTATTTGTATATCTTCTTTGGAGAAATGTCTGTTCAAGTTTTTACGCATTTTTAATCAGGTTATTTGGTTTCTTTTTCTTGACTTGTAGGCGATTTTTATACATTTTGGATATTAACACCTAATCAAATACATAGTTTGCACATATTTTCCGTCATTCTATAGGTTGCCATGTCACTCTGTTGATTATTTCCTCTGCTGTGAAGAAGCTTTTTTAGTTTGGTGTATTCTCACTTGTCTATTATTATTTTTGCTGCCTGTGGGGATTTCTGTCCTTTTATTGTTAGTTGACACATAATAATTGCACATATTTACGAGATACAGAGTAATATTTCTATACATGTGCACAATGTGTAATGATCACATCAGTATAGCCAGCATAACCATCACCTCAAATATTTATCATTTCTTTGCATTGTGAATATTCAAAATCCTCTCTTATAGCTTTTTGAAAATATGCCATAAATTGTTGTTAACCACATTCACCCTATAGTGCTACAGAATACTAGAACTTATTTCTCCTATTGAACTGCAATTTTGTGTATGTTGACCAACCTCTTCCTAGCCTCCCTTCTCCCTACCCTCACCTGCCTCTAATAATCTCTATTATACTCTCTACTTCTATGAGCTTATTTTTTTTTGTATGTCCCACATATGAATGAGAACACGCAGTATTTATCTTTCTGTGCCTGAGATTTCAAATAGCGTAATGTCCTCCAGGCTCATTAATGTTGCCACAAATGACAGAATTTCATTTTTTATGGCTAAATAGTATTCTGTTGTGTGTATATACCACATTTCTTTATCCATTCATCTGTAGATGGACACCTAAGTTGATTCTATATTCTGACTATTGTGGATAGAGCCTCAATAAACATAGAGATGCAGATATCTCTCAATATACGGATTTCTTTTCATTTGCCAGTAGTGAGATTGCTGGATCATAAGGTATATCTATTTGTTGGTTTTTAAAAAAACCTCCCTACTGGTTTTCATAATGGCTATACTAATTTACATTTCCACTATTAGTGTATGAGAGTTCTCTTTTCTCAACATTCTTGCCAGCATTTGTTATTTTTTGTCTTTTTGATGATAGCCATTTTAACCAAGGTGAGTTGATATCTCACTGTGGTTTTGCTTTGAATTTTCCTGATGATCAATGATGTTGAATATTTTTTATCATAAACTTGTTAGCCATTTTTATGTTTTCTTTTGAGAAATATTTATTCAGATCTTTTGCCAATTTTTTAATCATATTATATGTGTTTTTTTTTTTATTTTGCTGTGGGGTGGTTTGAGTTCCTTGTATAGGGTGGATGTTAGTCCTTTATTGAATGAATAGATTGTAAATATTTTCTTCCATTATACAAGGTGTCCCTTCACTCTGTTGATTGTTTCATTTTCTGTAACAAAGCTTTTTCATTTGATACAGTTCCGTTTATCTATTTGTGTTTTTGTTGCCTGTGCTTTTATTGTCTTATCCTTAAAATCTTTGCCTAGATAAAAGTCCTGAAGCCTACCCCAGTTTTCTACAAGGGTTTTTATAGTTTTAGAGTTTACATTTAAATCTTTAAGCAATTTTGAGTTGATTTTTGTATATGCTGAAAGATAGTCATCCAGTTTCATTATTCTGCATGTGGATATTCAGTTTTCTCAGCACCGTTATTGCAAAGGGTGTTCTTTCCTCAATGAATGTTTTTGGTGTCTTTGTCAAAAATCAGTTGGCTATAAATATATGGATTTATTTATTGGTTCTTTATTCTGCTCCATTGGTCTATATATCTATTTTTATAACAATATTAAGCTGTTTTGGTTACTATAGCTTTGTAGTATATTTTCAAGTCAGGTAGTATGTGCTTCTAGTTCTTTTCTTTGTTAAGAGTTTTGCTTTGGCTATCTGGAAGTCTTTTGTGGTTGTATAAAAATTTTAGGATTATTTCTTCTATTTCTGTGAAGACTATGATAGTATTGTGCTGAATTTGTAGATTGCTTTGGGTATTATGGTCATTTTAATAATACTAATATATTTAATCCATGAGCATAGGACATCTTTCCTTTAATTTGTGTCCTCTTTAATTTCTTTCATCAGAGTTTTGTACTTTTCATTGTAGAGATATTTCACCTACTTGGTTAGATGTATCCCTAGGTATTTTATTATTATTTTTTGTGTGTATGTAGCTTTGTAAATGGGATTTCTTTGCTTTTTTGATTTCTTTTTGAGTGAGTTTTTCTTTGGAACTCTCCAAATCTGAATATTGCTTTGCTTGATTGTGTCTCATATGTAACATAAGCTTACTTCATTCTTTTTTATTCCTTTTTTTCTTTTATTTCTTTCCTTTATTTTTTTGTCTGCTAGATTATTTCAAAGACCTGTCTTCAAGTTCAGAAATTCTTTTATCTCCTAGATCTAGTCTATTATTAAGACTCTTGATTATATTTTTTACTTTATTTATTGAATTCTTCAGTCCCAGGATTTCTGTTTGGTTGTGTTTTAATAATATCTATCTCTTTGTTGAATTTCTCATTCAGATAATGAATTGTTTTCCTGATTTTTTTTAATTATCTATCTTTGTTCCCTTGTATATTGCTCAGTTGCTTTAAGATTATTATTTTTAATTTATTTTCAGACATTTCATGCATTTTCTTTTCTTTGAGGTCTATTACTGAAGAATTATTATGTTCCTTTGGAGATGTCATGTTTCCTTGCTTTTTATTTATTTTTTTATTTTATTCTTTTTATTATTTATGTATTTATTTATTTATTTATTTATTTTGAGACAGAGTCTCACTGCATTGCTCCTTCTGACTAGAGTGCCGTGGTGTCAGCCTAGCTCACAGCAACCTCAAACTCCTGGGCTCAAGCGATCCTTCTGCCTCAGCCTCCCGTGTAGCTGGGACTACAGGCATGTGCCACCATGCCTGGCTAATTTTTTATATTTTTAGTAGAGACGAGGTCTTGCTCTTGCTCAGGCTGGTCTCAAACTCCTGAACTCAAATGATCCTCCCACCTCGGCCTCCCAGAGTGCTAGAATTACAGGCATGAGCCACCAGGCCTGGCCTTCTTGTTTTTTAATTTTTCTTGTGTACCTACATTGATGTCTGCAATCTGGTGGAACAGTCACTTCTTCCGATTTTATGGAGTAGACTTCGTAGGAAAAGACTTTCTGCTGTAGAGGTGTCCTATGTGTCCTATTGTGTTAATTGGGTAGGGTGCTTTGGCTTTGGTTCTGGGTGGGCATGATAGTATAGTTTTCATATGATTTATTTGACTGCAATCAACATCAGTGATGTCTACAAGTTCCTTGGTGGCCTAGGATGTGGTTTTTTGTGGAGGTTGAGGTAAAGCTTGCTGGGGACTGGAGCACTGCTTGAGCCAGTCCTTGAGCCCCCAACTGGGAGGCATGGGAACCAGTGTGGCAGCAGCCAACAAGTATTCAGACCCCTGGGCTTTGGCCTGTGCTTTTGTTGTCAAATCCAAGAAATCATTACCAAGACAAATGTCCAGAAGCTTTTTCCCTGTTTTTTTTTTCAAGGAGTATTATGGTATTGGATTTTATATTTAAGTCTTTAATCCATTTTGAAATTCATTTTCTGTGTACCATGTATGATAAAGGTTTTTCTCAAGGGAGTACTAGTAGTCATTTGTTTTTTAACTGTCATAAAACCTAGTCTTTGAATTTTAACATACAGACAAACTACAAATAGAAACAGTTTTAAAAGATTTCAGACAAATTAATGAAGATAGAGTCAGGATGGCCTATTTGGAAAACAAAAGTATTTAAGAAGAAAAAATCCTGAGGCCATGAAATTTATATCTTGGGGTATACTTATAACCCTTAATAAATACTTGTTGAACCAGTGAGCTTTTAGTTCTGCCCATTTTCTCTCTCTCTCTTTTCAATAAGAGAAAATCTTATTTATTTTAATGTATATACATGGGAGCCTTCAGAATGAGAACTGTCTTGCACATTTCCTCTATTCTCTAGGTACATTGTATTCTGAACTCCCTACCAGATAGAAAGTAAAAGGTTGAAAAAAGATATTCCATGTTAATAATAAGCGAAAGAAAAGAAGGGAGGCTATACTAATATTAGACAAGATAAACTTCAAATCAAAAGTTTATAAGAGACAAAGAAAGACATTATATATTAATAAAAGTTTCATTAGAGCAAGAAGATATAAAAATTACAAACATTTACATACCTAATAAAAGATTATCAAAATATATGAAGCAAAAACTGACAAAATTGAAAAGAGAAACATAGTTTTATAATAGTAGTTGAAGACTTTAATATTCAGCTCTCAATAATGAATAGAACAGCCAGGCAAGATACAAGGAAATAGAGAATATAAAAAAGTATAATAAGCCAACAAGATCTAACAGACATACACAGAACATTCAACCCCACAACAGCCTGGATTTTGGAGCCAGACTGCCCAAATCAAGTCCTGGCTTTACAAAAAGCTGACTATGTACCTTATGTGTGAAATGAAGATCAAAATGATGACTAAAATGTCAATTCAATAAATTATACTGTGTAAAATGTTAGGAATCCATCTGTAGTATAGTAAGCATTGTATATAATCCTTTGCTATTTACTATTTTTCTAATTTATAGGAAAGAAAAACAATGATTTCAATTCCCTGAAGCTCTTTTAAAAAGTCTCTTTTTTATTTAGTGGAATAAACTTTACCTTGTTATTTCTCTAAATAAGTCTAAAAATATGACTGGAAAAAGAAAATTCATCCAATTATATAATATTTCCTCATTTCCAGACATTTGGTATCAGGGTCCTAGTGAAGCGCTTTATACATATAAAGTATATGATTCATAGAAAACAACAACAACAACAACAACAACAACAACAAAAAAAAAACCCGAAGTTGCCCTGAAAATGCTAGTCCGGTTGATTTTTGTCCTCCCTGTTCATTAAGCATCTGTGGAAGAGATGCTAACTGTTGTTTGGATCATTATCTAGATTCTAATATTCAACTTCAATTCCCTAATTTCAACCAGAACTTCCTTTCCATACCTCTGCCTGTATTTGTTTGTGTTCATTTACTTTCTCATTCATTCATACAACATTGATATATATCAGTATATGAGCAAATTGTTTCCTACCTTAAGAACTTGTGGTAAAGAAGAACCTCTAATTCATAAACTGACCCATGGGTTATATTAACTTTGACATGGCATGGAATCCTCATGCCAAAACCTTTAATTTAAAAAAAAAAATCTTGATTATTCTGAACTTATCCTTCAGGTATTTTGTCTCACTCCAGTTTTGCTTTAACCCTTTGGTTTATAACAATAATGCCCTGGGATGCAGTCTCCCTATTTTTCAGGAGAAAAGTTTGTCTGCCTGTGGGCTTGCAGAGGGAGTAGGGGCCGTATATAGCAAGGAGGGAGAGAATACATTGCTAGAGGCAGCCAAAAAAGAAACACAATTACCTGCTGTTAGAGTGCAGCTTACCCAAGGCAAAGCCAACTGACATGTGAAATAAAGAGCCTTTCCTGGGGTTTTATAACATATTACTGACAGCTATGGTGCACAGTTTATCTACAATCAGCTAAGAATTTCCACTCCAAAATATAAGAAATAGATTTTTCTCTCTAAATTGGGGCTTAGCAAGAGGATCTGGGGAGAGAAAAATGTCTGGGAGATTAGTGTTTTCAGATTGCAGCATGAATAGGTTAAGCTAGTGACACTTCCCTGTTCTTACCTGTAAGCAACTCTTTCACTGGGAGGTTTGGATGTTATAGCAGAGTATTGGTGTCTTTCACTGGTGTAATCATGAGTAGAGCTAGAACATTCACTCCCAATGAGAAAGAGATAAGAGGAAGGAAGCAAACCTAGGGTTGCATAAGGAGCATTTTTTCCCCCAATAAACTTCAGGTTAAAATAGAAATGCTTTTATGTATGAAATTAAGGTACTGCTCATTTAATTCCATGTATTTTATTACTATTCATAAAGCCTTTCACTGAAAATCAAGATGATGAAACACATTGCCACTGTTTTCAGCTAATTAAATTCTTCTGGATTAAAAATGGAAATCAAATAGTAAGATTCAGTATTTTTTAATCAGTCATTTACATTGTGCAAGGCACTATTAGTCACTAGAGACTTAAATCTATGCCATATCCATTTTCAAGATAATTTTCATAACTCAATTGTGTGTAGGTACTGAGAATTGAATCTAATATACATTTTTGTGCCTCTCCTATGCTAATAATTCTGGAACAAAGTATGTTTCTCTGTTTTTGCCGAACGACGCTGGAATCAGGAAAAAATAACTTGACTATTTGCATCAGGAAATACTTGTTTCTGAAAAATAAAACATGAACAAACTAAACAGGTTTCTTATCAAGAATAACAGCTTGCTTGTCAATAATCACTTTAAACCCCCATTTTATTTCACCTACTATTCCAAAGCTGTTTTGTTATAAATTCTGCCTAATTCCAAGTAATTTTTTGCCTTGCAAGACCTACTTTTTGGTCTTTTGAGTAATAATAAAAAAAATGACCCTACCCAAGCCTTAATTTAATAAATATTGTGTTCTGAATTCCTCCCTTCTAAGACATGTTAAAACTCTGCCCAGGTGGTAGTCTCCCTTACTGCAGTATGCTGAATAAACTTAGCTTCATTTTTCTGTTTTCAACAAGTTTTTCTGGTAGTGGTCAATTTTGGGAGTTGAGCACAAGAGTCGAACTGGAAACTCTACTGTCCTTCTCCATGTCTTTAATTATGTAATATACTAGATCAGGGATCAACAAACTATGGCCTGCTTTTGCACAACCCAATAGCTACGAATGATTTTTACATTTTTGAAAAGTCATACATGAAATAATAATATGCAACAGAGGCTATCTAGTCCTTTGCAGAAAATATTTGGCAACCCCTTCACTAAACTAAGACTGGAGAAAGGACACCAACGCTGCCACTAACTGGCTCTACTACAGGGCCTGTGAAAATTTGGCTATTTTGCTTAATCTTCTTATGAATTGGATAGCCACCGAGATCTACTCCAGTCCTCACTGTGCATGGTCCTTCCTACGCCTGTATTTTAAGTTTCTCTGTGATCTGCTTTCTAAACATATCTTCTTTTAGTTATCATAAACAATATATTCCTTATTCCAGCCAAGTTCCAAACTATATTTGTTTTATATGAGAACATGAATGTTAATTGTGCAATGTTGTATTAATATTTTACTTAATTCCAATTATCACAGCTTATAAATAAAATCTTGTTCTTATCTCTTCTCCTTTTTACTCATGAAATAATGAACAGCTGAAAGAAAATTTGAAATGGAGAAGTTGAAAAGTTTGCAGGCTGTTTGTTTTGTCTTTGTCAAATATAGTATCAACATCATTATGAGAAATTTTGGGCAGGTTTTAAATTATATGGACATGTATGATAGGCTAAATGTACATATGGACAATGGCCAGGCCATATATGACAACATAAATCTGACGCATAATCTCTGCAGCAACCAGCCAAGGAAGCCAAACTACAACCTCTGCCAGCAATCAACCCGAAATGCTTAGGACTTTTCAGTAACTGCCAGCTTCCACAATGTTTGCCCTTGATTCAAACTCAAAACCGACCAGAAAGCCAAATATGTTTTGAAACCAGTCACATAGGATGCCCCACTTCTAGTCAGCCCACCTCCAGCTTCCCCACACCAACAGCCTCCAATCAGTACATCCCGAAGCCTTCCCTTATCCAGTAGCTACTTTCCCACCCATCTGCCTGGCTTTGAGTTTCTGCCAATTTCAACTGACATTGGCTGACTCTCTTGCTATAACAAGTTCTGAATAAAAACCCTGTGCTTGATCTCATCTAGGTAGTCCTCATTTATTTCTGCTGCATTTTAAAAGGCAAAAGCAAACTAATTGATTTATGTATGTTTCCCTTTGCTTTAGGTTTTTGTGATGGGTTAATAGCATGGCATCTAACACTCTGGAAACAGTCATTTCTCTTCTCCTTCCCCGATGCTAGGCGTGAACTGTATGAATGCTTTGGGGCATCTTTAGGTTACATTTAGTGGAAGTTCAGAAACTGTGAGTAGAAGGTGAGATATTGCCTTATCCTGGGAAGGCAGGAACTACCAGATATACGACAGGGCAATTCTTCTTTAGGTCCATGATATTGTACATTTCTTATACCTTGCCTTTTGTTTTCTTTACACTTGATTTTTTAGTTACATATCTTGCTTTTTCAGTTTATTCTAACTTATTCCAGGATTAGAAATAAATGTTTAGTGCAGGAACAGCATATTGGAAACCTGAAAATGGATGCTAACCAGGTATAGAGGAACACAGCTGAAAAGAAAATACACTAATTGAAACAAGTCTCAACTACTGAGTTCTGAATCTATTTTATTGCAAGTCTAGCCCTAAACAGAGTTTGTGGGTATCTCTATATTGAATGAATTAGAAAATGAAACACTGAAATTTGTGCAAGATTGCTTCAGAGAAGGAATATGCATGTTTCATAAAAAATGAGGTGGTTGCAAAGGCTATATCGCAAGAATATAGCTACCAAAGACAAACTGAATATCTCATCCTTTTGCCTGAAGTGAGTCCTAGTCTGTTAACAACTATTAGAGATCTGCCATAATGTCTTATTGAAAATTATCATCATTGTTATGATTAAGGCATTGTGTGCTTAAAAATAGTAATGGTATACAATAAATCACCCCACACATACACATATTCACACATACATATAGTTTCTTGATTTTAAAACACTCTTCCCTTCGCCCTTTAACTATATCTAAACTTGGATATGTCGTCAAGCTCCTGTCAAAATAATCTTGCCAACCCTAGAAAGAAGAATTAAGGGCTAACGCAGGCTTCAGGGCTGTGCACCCATGAATTATGCCATGTGAAAATGATATCTGCTTCTGAGACTATTCCTTCAGTTCAGTTATTTGCACAACTATCACCACATGCAATTGAAATATAATGTAGATTTGCATTTCATTGTCACTGAAAATAGTTTACCAATAATTACACTGAGATGCAAGACTAAAAGTAGAATATATATGAGATACCATAAGTACAAGAGAGAATAGAATTAAAGTAACAAAAAAGATAATTTTACTTTTAGAAGGAAAGAAAATTTGTATCCCTGGAAGACTCACCAACTTTAAAAATTTTTTTTTTTTTTTTTTTTTTTTGAGACAGAGTCTCACTTTGTTGCCCTGGCTAGAGTGCCATGGCATCAGCCTAGCTGACAGCAACCTCAAACTCCTGGGCTCAAGCAATCCTTCTGCCTCAGCCTCCCAAGTAGCTGGGACTACAGGCATGTGCCACCATTCCTGGCTATTTTTTTTTTCTATATATATTTAGTTGGCCAATTAATTGTTTTCTATTATTAGTAGAGACGGGGTCTCGCTCTTGCTCAGGCTGGTTTCGAACTCCTGACCTTGAGCAATCCACCCGCCTCGGCCTCCCAGAGTGCTAGGATTACAGGCGTGAGCCACCTCGCCCGGCCCAGTCTTTAACTTATTTTTAAAGAAGTTCCCTAATATACAGTCTTACAGCAATTTTTAGCCTTAGGCTAAAATTAAAATAATAACCTGCTAATTCCTATAAAGTAAGCTTTGGAATTGGCAACAGAGGGATTTAGTCTAGATTTGTTTGGGACATGCACAAATCTGATTCATTTCTATTAGATTTTTGTTTTAGATATTCAGGTTCCCGAGATCCACAATTTAGAAAAGTGATACAGTTCAAGAAATTCAAAGCAAACTCCATCAGTGGCTAAGTAGTTATTTCAACCATCTATCAATTTTTAATGAGCAAAATTTTTAATAAGACATATGCTGTGATCCATTCCTAAAGTATTTTACCCCTGTTGCAGCCAAATTACCAACTGCCAAAAAGTATAAATAGTCCTCATGTGTTCCCAAAGTCAAATAGCAAAGTTTTCAAAATTCGAATATTTCAGAAATTCATTCTAATGAGTTTATAACTTTATTTTTAAATGTCATGCTTAATTATGCATTGGTCTCTACAAAAGCGAAGTTGAATGTTTCCACTCTTCTTATCCAGTTCTTCATTCCTCACAAGGTTGAATCAGGATCTTGTCTTTCAGTCCTACCCTGAAGAGAATGAAGGGATTGCTGTGATTTATTATATTCAGAGACTGTGATTGGGCCACATTTCCTCTATTTCCTCTACTGCGCTTTCCGCCTGTGAAGTATGATCTTTTCATGCAACTAGAGAGGTAAGATCTGTAATTCGGTCCTAGCTAACAACATTTCTTCAATGGGACTTGAGGCCAAATCTACTGCTGATCATAGAAAGTGTTATCCTGCCTTTCTTAGTCCCATATACGGATGTCATTCCTGAAAGAGGATCTTGGATGAAGGAGTGATCTAGGGTGGGGCTTATGAATTCTTGTGTTCTGGCCAAAAGAACCTTTTAATATCTTCTCCCTAACAGCACCCCCTTCTCATTATTTCTTCATTTTACCTCTTTTTGAAGGTGTAGTTGTTCTGAAACAACATTAAGGTATTTGCATTTGGGAAGGACTTGTCTAGCCATTTGCAGATAAGATTCTTTATACAACTGTTTGCATTTGACAATATGTCACTGATTTTCCTCTGCATTAATCACTGTACCTTGCATATAGCAGACACTTAAGTATTTTCATATATTATAATTTATAATATCATCAGCCTTGAGGGACAGGCATCATTATCACCAACCTACAAATGCATGGAGAAGTCAAAGAGCTTGTTCAAGCCCCAGAGCTAGCTGGTGAAACCAGCATTCAAAATTCTAGGTGTCATCTAACTCCACAGTTCATGCTCTTCTCCCTACACTAGGCTGCCTCTCTAATGAAATAGAGAGTGGTACTAAAAGAACTGAAAAAGTCCTTTTCTTACATTCTAGATAAGAATTTGAAGATCGCCAGCCTCCCAAAGCGGGCTGCTCTTGATTGATCTGCCCATACACAGGATGACATTTAATACTCAAACCTAAGAGACTGATGTGGATGATATGCATGTGCTTACCAACCAGTCTATTCCATCAAAGGAAACTGGAAATGTCTGCTATTTACTTCCAGCAGCAAAGCAATCACAAACTTTTCCAAACTTGATGCACAATGACTCAGAAAAATTTTTAAAAGTTTGTAAGTTTAACACAACTTAAAATCCATCCATACTGAGTGAGCATTTGTTAAAAAATAAATTAAAAAAAGAAAAAAATCCATCCAAAAAATATAACCTTTTTTCTAATATTCATCTCTTCTTGGAACAACCTTATCTGGATGAAAAATGGAGGAAACTATGTCTTTCCCTTTGATTTTTCCTCAAAGAAAGGATGCACTGAATAAAAAGTCTTCCCTGGCTCGGCATGGTGACTCACACCTGTAATCCTAGCACTTTGGGAGGCCAAGGTGGGAGGATTGCTTGAGACCAGGAGTTTGAAACCAGAACGAGCAATACAGCAAAACCACAACTCTACAAAAAAACAGAACAATTAGCTGGGTGTGGTGGTTTACCCCTTGTATTCTCAGTTATGCAGGTGGTTGAGGCAGGAGGATCACTTAAGCCTAGGAGTGTGAGGCTCCAGTGAACTATGATAAC
>CAUYRT010085262.1:0-53395 GCA_963574885.1 Lepilemur ruficaudatus
CTCCCCAACTACTTTTCAAGCATGTCCCACCCCTCCACAGTGCCCACCACATCGCTCAGATGTGGGCTTACCCCCCACCCCCCAAATCCCCTAGTGATCGCTCCCACCATTTGAGCACCATAGTGTTAATCAGTCAATACCAGTTTGATGGCGAGTACAAGTAGGGCCCATTCTTCGGGTCTTGTGTCACTTCACTTCGAATAAAGGGCTCAAGTTCAATCCAGGATAATAAAAGCATTGCTAGCTCACTGACATTTCTTAAAATTGAGTGATATTCCATTGTGAACATATACCAGATTTTAACAATCCACTCATGAATTGACAGGCACTTGGGTTGTTTCCACAACCTAGCAATAGTGAATTGTGCTGCCATAAACATTCGGGCGCAGATGTCTTTATCATAGAATGTCTTGTGCTCTTTTGGGTAGATACCTAATAGTTCTATTGCTGGATCAAATGGTAATTCTATTTTTAGCTCTTTGAGGAATCTCCAAATTCTTTTCCACAAAGGTTGCACCAATTTGCAGTCCCACCAGCAGTGTAAGAGTGTCCCTATCTCTCCACATCCTCAAAAGGAATTTTTAAGAATTAGAAACGTAGCTGGGATTTGTCTGATAGCCAACAGCAAGTTTGACAAAATCTATCTGTGATTTCTGATCTTTCAGTGTTAGATTGTCACTGGAAAAATTTCTGAGAGAAATCTTAACTGTATTTATAAGCAACTTAATTGCTACATAGATAGTAGAGTCAGACAGACCTGCTTTTGAATACCAGCTTTGCACCTTGTTAGCTGTATAAACTTGGGCAAAGAATGTCATTTTCTGTGCTTCAGCTCTCCTATCTCTTAAATTGGAATAAATCCAGCCCACCTCATTGAATCACTGTGAGACTTATTTGAAATAAATTCTTGTAGCTTGACTGAGTCAGGGACTGGCCCCATCAGGTACCCATCACCCACTCCTGTGTCATTCCTAGTACCCCCAGGAGTTCAAGGTTCTTGCTTCTACAACAGGATGTCCCTGCATCTGTATTCCTCACAGTCTGTATATTCTTCAGAGCCAGAGTCATATTCAGAGCCCAGCAACACACTCAGAGTCTGGCATGTATCAGCATGATGACTATTTATTGAAGGAAATTGAACTGAACAGACAAATAGAGTCAAATATGCATGCTCTTTGGGTATGCAATGGGATGGTAGCCAGATGCGTGGTGCAATATTTGCAAATATGTGAATAGGAGGACTTCCAGGGTGTACGTTATTTCTAAAGGCCTGATGAATTTTAAAAAGGATTTTTGGGAGTGGTGATAAAATTATACAATGCCTTCCTTCTCCTCTCACCTCTGTCACCAATAAAAAAGAGGATAGTGCTGTTTTTGTCCATTGGCCTTGGAGGTGGGTAAAATCCTCACCCAATAGACTGAAGCTCCTTTTCTAGACCTTGTGAACCAGCTTCCCATTTGTTGTGACGGGCAGAGATCAGAAAGCCACTATGGCCACAGCCGTTAGCTCCAGAGCTATGTTGCCTTCTAGAGCCAGCCTGGCAGAACATGGCCAATGGCTGCCTTCTGGACAGCCACAAAATGGGCTGCTATTTAGAAATCCGATATCTCCATAATTGTGGTTGCCAGAAGCAAAAAGAAGAAGTAGCTGAAAAATATCCTTCATCTAACCTCCACATTCTAAATCTTGCAGGAGTATATCTAACTGGCAAAACCCAAATAATAACCAGAGCTGCAAAGATTTGGGGAAATGGAATTATTGGCTTTCCAGTCTCTCCAATTCAGGAGGGATGCTCATGGCCTTTTTATGTTTTCAACTGCAACTCCCAATAAGAAGTTAACTTTACTTGATTACCTAGTACACAAAGGCATACGAAGATATATATATAAAACAAAATATTCACAAAACAGTACTAACCTTCATTGTCATTGGAATTTGAAGTCTTCTATCTTATTCTATTTCATTTTTGACTGTTGTATATGATGGACTAAATCTGATTTCAGGCACATGAACATGTCATGAGCTCCAATTTAGAAAACACTGGCGTGGCTGTGATTGGAAGGGACAAGGAGATCCTTGTCCAACATGCACATCACAGTTCTTTATGCCCGATTCCAGCTGGATCTCAGCAGTCTCCAGTCTCTCTGGCTGGAGCTGTTAGCTTATGAGTAATTCTGATTCTTCAGAATCCAGGACCCCAGGAGGAAGCATCCCAGGAGTAGGGCATCTGTCCCTCATCCAAGACAGGAGCCATCAAAAGATGATAGACCAAACGCATAAATGGTGATTTGATGGACAGAGCACTAGCTTTATCCACAGACAGGGGGACTGCTTTGGAAGCCTCTGGTATACATGTATCATCATGAGTATTGTGTCACAGGAGTTTGTGTCAAATTTACCAAGTTTTCAAATCTGGGTCTTCCACCTGCCGTTGTTCAATCTCTTGGGAAAATTTCTTCATGTCTGAGCCAATATACTCATCTGTGAAGCAAGAAAGCCTATTTTATAGCTATGAAAAATAAATCCAGAGGAGGTTTAAACGATATATAATATCTCTCTGGATTTATTTTTCTTAGCTATAAAATAGGTAATGCCCTTACTATTTTATTGCCATCATTTTTGGTCCCTCAGACAACCAGATTGCAAGGACAGTGAAGGCAGAGTGAAGCTTGACCACTGCTCTCCCAGGTGCAGCAAACAGTACCTGCCACTAACTCATTCCTTACTATGTGTTTGCTAAATAAAAATTTATCCCGTGCATTGAAAGAGTAGTGGATGACACTTCACAATAGACTATACAGAGTCATGGAAAAGATTATGACTCAAGAGTCAGCCCCAGATGATCCATTGCACCCAAGAAAAGGATGAACTCTAAATCAAGCTCCATAGCACAGGGTCTATGATTCTTGATGCATAGAATTCACCAATGGATGCAGATTCCTGAGCTCGCATCCAAACGCCACCTCTTACTTGCTCTGCGTTTTAAGACAACTACCTAACCTCTACATCTCGATTTCCACATCTGTGAGACATTGGCAATACATATATACCTCAACATTTGTTGTGATTCATGTGCAGAGCTTGACACATAGTAAGGGCTCAATAAGAGTATTGTTAGTAATGGTTTTGTCTATATGGTTGCTATTCTCTTAGGCATTGCTTTATCAGTGAAATAATTCATTGCCCATTCCTTGCAGGAGTAGTGACTGGACGAGGAAACAAGGGGCTTCTGGGGTGCTGTCATGTTCTGCTTCTAAGTCCGGTTTCTGCTTATGGGAGTGTATTTAGTTAGTGAAAATTCTGTACATCTGTGATATGTATGCTTTCCTCTATTTAAATTATACTTCAGTACAAATAAGAAAATGATCCTTCAGGCTGCTCCCCATAGCTTTCAATATGATGTTAATGTCTTCCAGCTTAGTACACAAGCCCCTTTATAAACTGCCCTGGCCCTTGCCTAACTCTACATCCAACTCTTTGAAGCTCTGTGAATAATCATCTTTGTTGTGTCATCATTACTTCAGTCATGTGATTTCCTCCACTTGAAACCATGCTCCCCCTTATCCATCCAGCGAAAGCCTTCGTGTTCTCCAAAACTCAGCTCACAGACTGCCTCTTCCAGGAAAGCCTCACCTGATTGAAGTAGATGCCCTTTTCTGGGCTTGCGCTGTCTTTGACCTTCCATCTGTCACTGCATTTACCACCCGCAGTTATCCTGTCCACTGTCGTGAAGCTCTACAAGGGCAGCAACCTTTTCTTCAGCAAATTGCATCATTTTGAGGAAGAGTTTGAAAACATATTTGATGAATCATTATTGGAATAAATAATTATATTTATAATAATTTATATAATTATAAATTAATTATATAAATTATTATATTAATTATATAAGTATATAATTATAATTATATTTATAATAATTATATGATCATAGAGACATGGGAATGAGATGAGACAAAGCTGTAGATTCTACAGTAATGTACAGATTGCATGGGGTTCTCTAACTATATATAGAAATACCTCCAGTATCTGTCTGATTCACATGTAATGCTATTGTCACAAGTTCCTTCTTAGCAGCACTTTTCTAACCACAAGCAATGCTTTTACCTTCTAAATAATCTAAGCAAGGAGATGTGTAACTCTATAACCAATAGTTTATTACTAACATGTGCTAACTGACATGACAGTGACCACTTGTTAGCTCACCAGAGATATTTAGCAAGCAAACAGTTATTGGGCTCCTACTGCATACTCGACTTGTGCTAAGACTGAAGAAATGTAAGATTCACCAGACTTTGACTTCAAAGAGCATATTAATATTAATGATAACATCTGTAGCTAAATGTTATTGAATCCTTTCTATGTGCCAAGCCTTCATATAAATTATCCAGAATGCCTTTCTTCCTTTCATCCCTCGTATACAATCTGTCTCACCAAATCCAAGATAGATCTAAAACCCATCCACCTCTCTCCACTGCTACCAGGCTTCAAGTCCCTGTCATTTCTCATGGGACAATCAGAATAACCTAAATGGTTTCCTTTTTCCATTCTTGCTTTTCTGTAAGCCGTTTTCCAACCAGAAGTGTGGCCTTAAAAAGAAACACCTGTACATTTATAACTCTCCAGTGGCTTCCCACCAGAGTTGGTGAATTCCAACTGCTGGAACCAAGGCAGTATCATTTAGGGAGAAGGCGTCTGAGATAATCCTGGAAGGCTACATGGATTTAGACAGATTAGGTTGAAATAACATGCAAAGCGGAGCTGGGGATTATTCAGAAATCACAAAGATGTCATTGTCCTTGCAGTAAAGACCATATAATTACAATTTAATGGAGAACAGAAGAGAAATCAAAATATATTAGGATACAAAAATTAAGAGGGAAAAATACCTGATCAAGAGATTTCAGGGCAAGTCTCAGCCTTGCCTCCCACAAACTTGACAACCCTCTGAAACATGCCCTCGAAAGAGAATGATGCTATTAAAATCCTGGCCCTGTCAGTCACTTGTTGTGTGACCTTAAGCAAGTCCCTAAACGTCTCTAAGCTTCAGTTTTCTTATCTGTTCCCTGATGGTAGGGATGAAGATGATGCAAAAGAATCTGTGGTGTCTACCTTAGTCCACATCATTACATGCATAAGTACATACAAATGTTAGTATTTGCTCTAGGGCTACCTAAAGATGCTGCTCATGGCCAGAAGTGACTTCCCTGGGGGCTCTGGAAGCCTCAAGTACCAAATACCCAGGTTACAACTCATTTTCGGCATATCTCTGTGGCCAGACACACATTTGAAGAGTTCTGATAAACTTACTGCAGGGTCTGCACATGACATAGTGATGGGAGGTACAAGTGTAGTTAATAACAATGATAGTTACAATAACAACAGCAATGATAATGGCCAAACTAGGAGTATTAACCAGGGTTCAACAGAGAAATATAATGGAATGTGTATAGAGAGAGAGAGAGAGAGATTTTAAGGGATTGGCTCATTCAATCATGGAGGTTGGCACATCCAAAATCTGCAGTTCAAGTTCTACAACCATAAGACCAGAAACCTAGGAAAGAGCTGATGTTGCAGATCAAATCCAAAGGCCATCTGCTTCAGAATTCCTTACTGCTTGGGGGAGGTCAGCCTTTTTGTCCTAGTCAGTCCTTAAACCGATTGGATAAGGACCGCCCACGTTATGGAGGGCAATCTGGTTTACACCAAGTCCACCAGTTTAACTGTTATTCTTATCCGAAATCACCTTCACAGAAATAGCTGGAATAACATTTAACCCAATATGATTACCACGGTGCAATGAAGCTGACACATAAAATTAACCATCCCGCGAGTTCTTAAAGACACGATGCTTAGCAGTGTTTTCTGTGCCTGAGACAAGTAACTAAACTTCCGTAAAAAGACCTCTTATCACTCTCCAAAAACACTTTGAAATCTTTAAGCCCTAAGAAGTACTTAAAAGAAAGATTTTTCTAAGAGGGGCTGCTTGGCAGCGGATTCAGTGCCTAACATTTTCTAGGCTCAGCAAATATGTTATTTATTCTTCACATTTGACTAAATTCCTTTCAGGAGAGCTTCGCGTTTTGCCCGGGTGTCATATTGCCTTTGGTTTATCATTTTACTACCAAAGAACAAAAGTGCCTCCCTTTTTATTTCCCAATGTCAGAGTTGTTGCTGCATCAGACTAGGACCTCAAATGAAGGTCACCACAGGTGCGCTGGGCCTTGGTTAGGGTACAGCTGAGGACCGAAGCATGCATTGCTGCATCATGGGTCATCCTACATGAGAAGAGCTAAGAACTGGGGCAGGGTGCAGGCCACAGAGGGTGTGTGCTACTGAGCAGTCACCTGAGGAGTGGGGAGGAGTATTTGTTCATTGACATTATTTAAAACTGCCAATGAGACCATAAAAAGCAGAACAACTTTTAGTCCTCTTATTATTTTAAATTCTATACAGACAAGGGACCCTCTCTTATTGCCTACACCTGGTACAGACCCCTCCCCATTTCCTCCCCGCCCCCAGCCTCTACGGTATGGCACTGCCGCTAAGCATGCCACAAAGACGCATCTCACTGGGTTCTGACAGTAATCCCATAACGGACCTACTATTCTCATTTTACAGATGAGGACAATGAAGTTTAGAGAGGTTAACTAACTTGCCTAAGGCCGCACAGCTGAGTTAGAGGACCTGAGCCTTGGTCTGGGAATGCGTGGCGTTGGCCTGTCTTGTGCGCAGGGGTCTCCTGGCACTCGGTGGGCATCCAGCAAGGATTGAACAAATGAAAGCACGAAGAAAGAACTTTGTCCCAAGCTTTCCAATTTGATGTATCTTGGAACTGCTAATGAAGGGGCCTGAGAAAATCTTCACTCCTTGAAAAGACAAAAAGAAGAAAAAAAAATCCCTGAAATCTGAATTTTGTGACTCATTCTTTAAATTGTACACAGTGTCATGGAATACAGACTAAAGAGTAATGCAGGCCATAGCCTGTGAGTTGGCCACTGGAAGGAATTAAAACACATCTGATAGCTACTGCCATTTAGTAAGTACCTACTATGTACAGAGCTCTGTATAAGGAGCTTTGTCATTTAGTCTAAACAACCATCCTGAGAGGTGGCATTATTATTCCTATTCTGTAGATGAAGAAACTGAGGCTCAAAGGGGTCGTGTAAGTTATCATTGTCACAGAGCACATGAGTTGCTGAGCTCAGCCAGGATTCCTATCAAGCTTGCTTACTCCATAATGCTTCAGTCTTTGCATTTCTGAGCAGAAGCAAAATTCCTGGGGTCTTAGACCACCAACAAATAAACAGAATGATACCCAGACTTTCAAGTGTCTTGCTGAATCAGTGTAAAGAAAACCTACCAAATGTGCTTTCACGGGCCAATGAAACAACAGCTTCTGCACGCCTGTGCTCACACTCGGCTTTCAGAAACAGTTCTGAGTGGAAATTCTATAAAAGCCCTCTAAGATATAAACTCAAATGCCAGAGTCAAGATTTTGACAACGAATATTTTTAATTTTTTAAAAATTATTAAAAATGTGACTGTAGCTTTTTCACTGTGCACTACAACTGCGTTTTCACACATCATGTCTGTTCATTTTCTCTATGTTTTCTTTTTAATGTCCCCTCTCAAAAAACTCAATAGCTTTAGCACCAATATACAATTAGAGTTGGAAAACGATGCTTAAAATAGAGCATGCTTGCCAGTGAATTTAACAAACACTTGGACTGTGGTTACCATGTGCTAGGCACTATTTAATCTTTCACAAATATTAACTCATTTAATGCCACTCCAGTACGATGTAGATGCTGTTATTATCCTCAATTCACAGATGGGGCAGCTGGTAGAGAGGGTTAAGTTGGAGTCCCGAGTCAGAGCAGGGAAAGGGCAGAGGTAGGGTTCAAACCCAGAGCACAGCTCCAGGGCTGTGCACATGACTCCTACACCACGCTGCCTTTTGCAGTCACTTATCCTCACCCTAGACCCCCTGCTTTGCAGCTCTTCTTTCAGAGCAAGATACTTGATGCTGGACTGGGTCCGGTATTTATCTTTTGTTCGTCTGTTCCTTCCACAAACATGCGCCGGCTGCCGTATTGTGCCTATTTGTTTCCTGCCCTGCCCCTCACTTTTCTGGGACTTCCCTCCTCCTCTCTGCACCCAACCCACCCCTCTCTTAACAGGCACCCCAGTAATGACCATGCTCATTATTGTGACCCTGCACTCTTGACCACAACCTTAGAAGCCATTGTTTGACTTGTATAGAGTCCTTGAGCAGACGTGCTGAGACTTGGACTGAACAAGGGTCTCCTCCAAATGGCCAAAGATATAAGGTGTTGGGGACCCAAAGGTCTCAGAGGCTGAGAAGCGAGAGGGAGGAGAAAGCTGGCCTTCAGGAGAAGCAGACACCCAGGCTTAAGAGAATCATGACAGGTCATGGAGTCCTTTTGTTCAAGGGTCAGCCTCAGTTTTTCCCTTAGATTCCATGAGTGATCCGGGATACATATGATAAATTCTGATTTGGCTTCAGCTATGTTGAGTTGGGTATCTGTGTCTTTATCATCACAGGAGTTCAGATGAATACAGCCACATTTTTGCTAAGCTTCTGTTGGGTTCTAGAGGTAGAGGAAACAACATCTTAGCTCTCAGTATCTCACATTCTAGGGTGGATGACAGACACTCAAAACAGGAATTGCAAAATCTATTTTTAGCTGAAATAATCAGGAGGGATGGTTGCCTGATTAATTGAAAAACTAAGCTAAAATGAAGAATTATGAAAAATTATGATTAAACATTTTATTTATAACTTAAGATAATAAATTCGTTATCTGGTCTTTTGAAAGAAGACCAAAGCATTTTTTCCTTTTTTAAGTATAGATCTATTTTTACAGAGACTGCAGCCATAGTGCTTCAGTTAAGATTTCTAATTCATTAAAATAGAGCGAGAATTTAAAAGCACTTGAAAAATTATCAGAATGTTTTCTGGATGTTTATGATTTTTCCCACAGCTGTCTTGCCCACATTGAATTTGATATCAGTGTTTTAGCTACTCAATATTGCAGTCTTCCCAAAGCATTTAATTCCATTTTTATGCAAACAGCACCTCTCTTTTCCTACTTATTTAATATTTTTATTTAACATATAATTAAATTCAAGTAAGTACACTAACAGATAAAACTGACATAGCTGGGTATGGGAACGAGCTCAGTGGTTCCTGGACAGCATGGGGCTGCAGATAGAATAGAAGCTATGGAGTGTAGAGAGCTTCCTACCCACTGGGAGCCTTTCATGCAGCAGTGGCCTGGTCTGCTGGCAAGTGTGAGAGAGGGATTGAAGACAGTGGGTTACTCCAGTAAATCAGTTAAGCCAGAGAGTTGGTTAAATGGAAGTCAGGGCACAGTGGCTCATCCCTGTAATCCTAGCACTTTGAGAGGCCAAAGCAGAAGGATCATTTGAGGCCAGGAGTTTGAGACCAGACCAGGCAATGTAGTGAGACCTTATCTCTACAAAAAATAAAAAACAAATTAGCCAGGTTTGGTGGTATGCACCTATAGTCTCATCTACTCCGGAGGCTGAGGCAGAAGGATCACTTGATTCCAGGAGTTTGAGGTTGCAGTGAGCTATGATGATGCCACTGCACTCTGGCCAGGCAACAGAGTGAAACCCTTTCTCAAAGAAGAAAAAAAAATCGGAAGTCAGCCAAGAGAGTTTCTACCACACTAAGGTGGTACAAGTCATGGTTCAAAGGCTGGTACAGGTAGGTTTCAGTGGAGCAGAGGAAGGCAGGTCTACATGGCATAGGAGGATGTGGGGGAACTCCATGGAGTTGGTGTCGATTCCATCAACTTCAGCAGACCACTTAAAGAAGGCATCCCAGGTGCAGGTCCAGCATGATCAAAGGGCTGCATGGCTCTTCTGAGTAACTGCATGGCTTAACACATTGGAATGAAGAGGCCTTGTTTTAGTGATGAGCAAAGGACTTATTCCTGAGATTAACACATTGGATGCCACACTAGAAAAAAATTTTTTTTCCTTGGGGCCACAGTGTTTTGTTACAGACATAGAATAAAAACTTCAAAAACAAAACGATCCTCTCTAATTTAATAAAAAATTTGTTATTTTTTATTGTTTTCTGTGCGTGAGTTATGTTTAACTTGAAAAACGATTCACACAGCTCTCAAGGTAAAGAGATGAGTGAGTTACATATGCTTCACGAATCCCTGGGTTCAAAACTAGCATGAGTTTTGAATACAACTCACATGGCAGTTAGTGTGTTAAACACCCAATGTTTAGTCTCTATAGATCTTTCTTGCCACTTGGTCTCTATCTTGCTCTGAGTCTGGATAATAAACTATATAGAAGCCTAGCTTCTTTTCCATTCTGTTGTCGGCTCGGACAGCCTTCCAGGGCCTCAGCTGCTGCTGATAGAGTAGCCTATCCCAAGTCACTGGGTTGCCTGCCCACACTTCTAGCATGGGCCTGCTCCTAACTTACTGTCACAGTGCTTGTCAAGCCAGCCACATTTGCTAGACCTCTCTGATACCACGACTATCATCTCTCCTCCTTGTCATTTCAGGGGCTAAGCCTGCAAGCACTCCATGAAGTCCAGGATCATGCCTGCCTTGTTCACTCCTATATTTATAGTGTCTAACACAGGACCTTGTCTACAGTAGAATCTCAATTAGTTTGTCGAATAAACAAGTGAGTTTAATAAAAGGCAGTATGCCATGGCCTCAGTACTTGCTGTCCTTCTGTGCCTGGAGCACCCTTCCCTAGCTTTCCACAGGGCTGGTTCCTTCTGTCCTTCAGGTCCCTGCTTAAACATCACCTTTTTGAGGACTGCTTCATTGATCATTCAGCCAAAGTAGCCACTAACTCCCCCGAATCTCCACCGTGGTCTGTTTATTGTCTACAGAACATTAGTCCTACAAAGGCAAACACCAGGTCTGCTTTTGTTCTCTGCTGACTCTCCGTGCCCTCCCCTGTGCCACCTACCCATACGTTTGGTAAATAAATGAGTAAATGGGTGAATTATGCTCCAAGTTTCAGAAAAAAACAAAAGAACATGGGCTTGGGTCTTCACTGTGCTCTTAACAAATGTATGATTTGGGATTGCCTGATTTACTTAAACTCTTTGATTCTCAGTATCTTCATATGTAAAATGAGATGCAAATAGCAATACTCACTCTTACAATTAATGTGAAGTTCCAAACAGCCAATGATGTTGTGCACTTGGCATGCTACATAGTATGTGATCAATGAAATATTGTCTATAAACTCAGAATAAGTTGCTCCCCGTTGCCTGGACCTTGGCTGCAGCTAAGCCTGCTTTGCCTGCATTAGAGAGGGAGACAGAATTTAACGAGAGGTCTCTCAGTCTGTAAGAGCCTGACAGTGGCTAGCTCTTGCTGAAGCCATGCAGAAAGAAACACTGCTGCTGTATGGGAGCCCAGAAGTGCTGCCCACACCACGGGCCTGCCCTGCTCCCTTTTTCTTCCCCCCATGAGTATCTGCATAACATAAAGATCCTGACACCTCACTGTTTTCCCCTTGGCTTCCCCGAGTGTACTGTAGCAATTGGTGCCCATGAACCCATTTGGGAATTGAGTATGTCATGTCAGATAAGTGGTGGCATCCAGACAGGAGCACCACTGATGGACTTTGAATCAACCCAGGGTCTCTTTTCATGCAACTGGACAAAGCCAGGGAGAAAAAGATGTGCAGACTATGAGTGCCAAGGCCACCCAGGGCCACAGTCTGGCTCCACGAGAGATTCTCGTACTTCTCATCTCCAAAGCCAGAAAAGGATATATTGTACCCCAGCAGGAGTTGGGAATTGTATTAAAGAGAAAACTTTCCTATTTTCTTTCAGGTTGTGTTTTCAAGAGATTTGAATGATGTTTCTCAAGCAGTGAACAAATCTGAAGGAAACAAAAGTGTTGAAAATGGGCTTTTATAAGCAGACTCCAGGCAAACTCCCATCGTCTTGCAGAAAATGCTTTACAAACGGAGGAGCTGGGACAGTTGCCAGCAGCACAACTGGCTGGGGGCTGGCAAGCCTGGCTGCTGGAGAATTTCACTATTAACATTTTATTTGTGAAATCTCCCATGAAAACACTGATGGCATGATATCATACTTGAGGATCAAATGTCACTTAAAGACTCTATTTAACAAATAATTCTTGAATGTCCTATCCCAGGGACAGTACTGGCCCCCATAAAGGACACAGCCATGAATACAACACAGCCCCGGCCTTCTGTGTGTTCACGTTTGTTTAGGAAATATTTACTTAGCACCTACTACTCTCAAGCACTGAGGAAGTTACTGAGCATCCTGAGGTGAACAACACAGAGAGTCGCTGTCTTCAAAGCACGCATGGTCTTGTTAGGAGAAGCAGACAACTGAACATGTGTGATGGGCATTACGAGGGGGGAAGTCAAGGCATCAAAGGTTCTGAGTTGCACTAGGACCTAGACCTCCCCAGGAAAGGAGCATTCAGTGACTTAAAGCAGAGCCCTGCGGGACAAGTGGGAACTGTGAAGGATTGGAGAGAGACGTGTGAAGACCCAGCACCAAAAAACTGATTGGGGATTTTAAAGCAGTGAAAGACCTTCATTGTGCTTTTAGCCAAGAGTGAGAGGGAAGGAAAGTGGTGTACGGAGTGACTAGAATCCGAAACAGTGGCCAGGAGATACTATAAGGGGTTTGGAATTTCTCCAAACAGCAGGGTTTAAATTTGGGAATTGGCATGATCTGAACTAGAAATTGTGTTAAAACCAAAACCCCGTCAGACAGTCTATGGGATTGGCCTGCCCATAGAAGCACAGACTTCAGCCGTCCAGGAAGACATGCATTCTGTGATCACATACGGGACCAACCATAGTCTTCCTGGTTCCCATTAGTTTGCTCCTGAGCCACCGCCCAAGCCCACATTTGTTCATCTCACCTCTCCCCTGCTTGAATTTAGCGTCTGCATGCAATCCCTTGAGTACCACTGCTTTGTCTTCTGGCGCTGGCCCAGCCATGCTCTGCTCTCTTTCCCCGGGCCAGGTACCTGTACCCCCACCCCATCCTGACCACCTCCAGGCTCCATGTCTGGTTGTGTCATCCCTGCCTGTGCATGGGGCTGTGGAAACCCCCCCTCTCTGTGCCGCCTAAACTGAGATAAGCAGGACTTTGATTTGTTTGGTGATGATAGCCCAAGGATGACTAATAAATAGATTTCATTTTCCTTGTTAATTCCATTTAATCAGTAAAGCCTGCGAGCACTGCTTTTGGAGGCTGAGCTAGAGTCGGTGTTTGAGTAAATCAGTGGTGTCTGCTATGGACAAATGAAGTGAAGTTAAGTTAAGCAGTTAAGGATGTCACAAGTACATCCTTAAGCCTCATTTGCCTGCCCCAATCCACAGTAAATATTGATACCCGCCTATGGGAGGTCCATTTGGTTAGACTTAAAGCACCATCCTTTATAAGTCCAGAAACCCAGGAGTCCTCCTTTATACCACCCTTGCTCTCTTTCAGAATCCTAATTCATAAAAGTCTCCAAAATATCTCTCCCCTGGGCCCAGGTTTCTACCCCCCAACCACCATGAGCTCAGTTCAGCTACCCTCATCTCTTGCCGGGACTATGGCATTAACCATTCAATTGCTTTCATTCTTCCCTCTCTCCATTTTAATAATTTCACTGAATCTCCTTTTTCCCATTTCAGTTGGAATGCTAATGAAAAAAATCCAAATCTGACTACGTCCCTGATCCCCAAGAAAACGCTTTAGTTGCTTCTTGTAACTCTTGAGATAAAGACCCAACAGCACCCAGCAAGCCTCCATCTCTTCCGCCCACTCCGCTCTACTTCACTTGGCTGGACTCTGGCCACAACCTTTTGTTTGGTTTCTCAAACATGCTTTGCCGTCTTCCATCAGGCCTGTGGACATGCTGTTGCCTTCTCTTAGAATAGTGTTCCACAACCACCAGCACACACATCAACACACATTTGGGCACATGTACATACACTACGATTAATTAACTGCTCATCTAAATTAATCCCCCATTTGGAACTCGCAATGCGCCATGCATGTCTCCTTCATAGCCCTTGTTACAGATGTAGTTGAATAACTATTTCTGTGATTATTTGGTTACTGTCTCCCTCTCCCACCAGACCACGCAGGGATCATGTCCTGCTTTCTTTGTTCACCACTCTACTCTGGCTACCTATTGTGGTGCTTGGCACTAGAAATTGTCACAGGGATTATGAGTTACAGTTTTTATAGCTACTTAATTTTCTTATAAATTTCACACAAAGGTAAATTTTAACGGGAAAGTTAAATGAAGAGTGTGTGAATAACCACCCACTTTGCCTATAAGCAGCAATACCATCATGAACATTTCTGTAGGCAACAGATAAACATTGTAATTACTAAATCAAAGGTAGGTAAAGTGACAGTTTCAATGAAATCTTCCATAAATCTATTCAAATAGAGAACATGTTAACATATGTCAATATATATTTTAATGTAGTTTAGTATTTTAATAACTACTAGTCTAATAAAATTTAATTTTCAGCTGTACATTATTATATATACTCTCTTACTTTAAAATTATTACTTATGGAACAGTGGATTGGAAAGGTAAGAATCAAATAAAGTCCTTCATTACAGATGTCAAATAACAAATATAACATATATTGAAGGGCTATTATCAGCCAGGCACTGGGATTATTATACTGAAAAAAAAGAGACAAAATGTTCACCTTTGTGAAGCTGACATCCAAGTGGATAGATGGACAAAAAAAACAAGGTAAATAAATAAAAAACACAGAAAATTAAATAATGATGAGTACTAAAGAAGCAAAAACATATAAAACACAAAAGGAGCACTGAAGTGAGAGGCCAGGAGTGTGTGACCACTTAGACAAGGACACAGAGGGAGCCCTTGGGAGAAGGCAACCCTTGCATAAAGACCTCAAGAAAGAGAGCTGCTTTCATTGTTTCTATCTATTCCATTATCTACAATTATTAATAAGCTGGGTTGTTTTAATATCTTGAAATAGTTGATTTTATCACCTACTTGCTTATAAAACATCACATGAATAAACAGATTTATTTTATTCACAGATTTTTGTGAGCCTTGTGGAATGCCATGGGAGCTCCGAAGGGATAATGTTGCTTCCTAGTGTCATTTGTTCCACATGTCAAACCCAAAGGAAAGATTCAGACCTGCCACCCTTATTAGCTTTCAGCATAGGCCACTCCAGACCCTGCCCTGGAAGTGGCTGCAGCCTCGGCTCCAGCAAAACAACTGGAAGGGACTTCCTCGCCATCCCCTTGAGCTGTAACCATCTCAGGATTTTGGAGCTCAGGAATGAATATCTTAGCCTAGCATTTGGTGAGATTCAAAACCCCAGTCTAAGCTAGTGTTAGTATTATTGTTTGAGGTTAGCAGTTCCTTATAGGATCACTTGATCTATTCGAGTGCTTCATATTCAGACCAGGAGTTTGTTCACTCATTCATTATTTGTACATTTATTGAGGTCCCATTATGGAAGGCATTATGCTGGACCTTGGATATAAAAAGATGACCAATTCCCATTCACCCAGGAAAGGAGATATGCTCTAAAATTTGAAGATGAGTAGGAGGTCGTGTGATAACCAGGGGAGTGACAAGGGAGAAAAGACCTTCACAGCAGGAAGAATAGCAGCGACCCATGCTCAGTTCCATATAGTGAATATCCCATGACTTCCTGCTCAAAATAGAGGATGCAAGGATGGACAAGACTGTCCCACCCTGCAGGCTCCTGCAGTATAGGGAAAGAAAACAAGGGTTAGCCAAGCAAAGCTGCACCTTCCCATCCAAAGATAAAACCAACCGGTTCCTTGGATTTAACTTCAGATAATTGCATTTAATAACCTACTTCCCAGGCATTTCTTCCCATCAAGAGATCCGGTGCAGAGTCCACATGTCTCAGAATCAGCTGAGTTCCAATAAAAGGACACCCACCATGGGGTCATCCTTGCAGCTGTAGAGTTCCTTAATTGCTCGTCTTTTAAAAAGTGCTTTTAATTTGTATAATATATGGTAGCAAAAATTCCAGGCATCACTTGTATATTCCCATTGATTTCTTTTAACTGTACTATTCTGTTTGATTTTTATTTGTTTACATTAAGGATTCAATTAAGTAATCATCAAACATCACATGTATGCTTTGTTTGTCTATAGACATGCTGTGCACTTCTAATTTCAATGGTAATTACATTTTTAACTTCTGAGAATTGGGTTTTGAGGGATTTTTTTCAGGAAAACATTTCTCTGATAAGTTGAGGGGAAAGCTCCCAACAGGCTCTGGAGTCTGCCCATTTCTTGCTGTGTGACTTTGGGAAATTGCTTTGCTTCTCTGAGCCTTAGTTTTCTCATTTGTTAATCCACAATGAGATATCCCTGTTGTAGTTTCGGTGACTATATTGTGAGATTATGTCTGAAGCTCCCTAACTCGGGGCCTGGCCCACAGTGGGTGCTCTCAGAGCCACAGAATTGGTAGCCAGTAAGGACACATGTCCTGTTGTGCCAGCCAGGAAGCCTCTTAGTCTCCATCTGTAAAACCTCCCTCTAGGATCTTGGCTGTCTGATTCCCTGTGTATCTCCTATGCCTAGAACTGTGCTAGCATATAGTATATGTTCTCAATAAATATTTGTTAAGTGAATTAATTAATAATGAATGAAAAAAATCTTTGAAACCTCACCCATTTTTCAGGAACCCTCCTTCAGAAACTCCTCCCCATCTTCCTTGGTGAATATGGCTTTTTCCTTCTCTGAGGCTTCGTTGCACACTGTTAGCTCCTATCGTAGGACTATCCTACCTCCTGCCTTAACCAATAATTATTTTATAAAGAGCCATGTGGATCAGGTAAGAGGTGATTAGAAATACATTTTGTGGGAAGTAGAGCTGGTATCACTATTTTTAGAGTCAGGAGGATTTGGTTTCAATTCTTTGCTATTTACGGTCTAGGTGCTCATGTTGCTAGGTGATCAGTTTACTAAAGCCATGCTTTTGTTTTATTCTGCAAGTACCTGTTTTGTAGAACTACAGTAAAGGTCAGGTATAATGATGTGCCCAGTAGTAAGTATTCAAACACCTGAGTGGCTTTTTAATACTCTACCTGTCTGACTGCTCTGCCCGGAGTCCAATTCAGTACGTCTGGGTGGGGCGGGGTCAGCTGCTCTTTTACGAAGCTCCAGGCCATCCTGATGGAAGGTCAGAGTACAGAATCCATGAGACAGCTTCATAAATATGTCCATGGACTTGAATTTCAGGGCAGAACATCTTCTTCACTAGGTCCTGGGAAGGAATGCCTTTTTTGCATCTCTCTTCAGTTTCCATCTCTTCCCTTCACTCGGGTCATCTTAGGAGCTGCAGTGCTACCTTTTTATACTCTGTGCCATTCTCTTCCTAATGCAAGCCCTTCTGTCCTTTCACTACAGTTCTAAGACATCACCCCAATGCAGCACTAATGAAAGCATGATTTGCAATTTAACACTCTTGCAAACTGACCGTGAGGCCCCGGCATGTGTGTGTGAACCTTGTATTCCAGCTCTATTGCCTCCCTTGCAGATGCAGATGCAGATGGCATCTTAATTAAACATTCTCAGCCACCAGCAGAGCACCAGTGCTCCCCAAAACCGTGATTAGCCCTACTCCCATCCAGCAGCAATTGCAAGAACAGGGTCGCAAGTACCTGGGAAGCTGACAACCAGGGCTAATGAACACGAAATGGACATGATGTAGGGGCATTTGCAGAGAGCTTGCCTCTCAGTTCCACAGTGTGACAGCTTTCAAGAGAAAAGAGCTTCATCATATGACATTCAGTGGGCACTTCATTAATAAAGCCTTTTCATGGAGAGGCAGGATTGAGTTGAAGTGAGAGCAGGGAAGAGGAATAGATGGCAGGCCCCTCCTGTATTTCATTGCACTGAATTCTCACAGCAACCCTGCAACGTAGATGATATCACTGCTGTCGGCCAAATTAGGGAACTATGCCACCGAGCGATGACGTAGGTTATCTAATGCTACATTTGTATCAAGTGATGGAGGCAAATCTGAACTCCTCCATCAGACTCAAAGTCCAGAGCTTTTCCCAGCTCAGCAAGAATCCCAGCAAAGAATAACAAGGGAAAAGATTGTGCCCTGCCACTGCCATTCGCTAACTTTCAGGTTGTGCAAGTAACTTCATCTCTCTTGGACTCAGTCTGTCCATTAAATGAAAATAATTATTTCTGTGCGCTTATTTTCAGGGTTTTGTGAGAAACGCAAGAAAGAATGGATGGTGACAATGCTTAAGACCCATAAATACCTACAAAGATACGAGAAACTGTGATGGTTAGAACGCACCTGTCCTAAGCTCAGCTTGACATAGTAACTCATGCGTCAGAAGCCAGACTCTTGCTAACAAGGATTTTAGGATTTTGTTCATGTTACTAGTTAAATCAGCTCCTTTGCTTTTTATCTACTGCAGTGATCACAGTAGAAAGAAGATTACTCGGTCAGGTGTTAGGTCCTCACTTTCAGGCTGCGTGTGTTTCACTTCCTCTCATCTTTGATAAAGAGTCGGTGCCTCATGAGCCTGGTTTCTGTCCTATGCTCCCTGTTTGTATAAATGTAGCTCACTCGCCCCGTGAACCAAACTGGAAACCTCGCCATCACAGTGTGTGCACCCTGCTCTCTCCTGCCATCTCAGTTGCCTGCCAGTCCTATGGATCAAATCTCCACCGTCCCCTCTCACCTGGACCACTGCAGGAGCGGCCCTAGCTGGCCTCTCTGCCTCCACCCTTGGCCCTTCCCGACAATTCACTCTCCAAACTTCAGTTAAAGTGATCGTTTAAAATGTAAACTAGTTGTGTCACCCTTCTGTGTAGTACTATTTAGTGGCTTCCAGTTGTAGTTGGAATGAAATGCAAACATCTTACCACTGGCCTGTGAGATTTTTCTCACAGTCATCCAACCTCATGACTTGTCACCACATCCTTCCATCTCCACTCTCCAGCCACACCATGGCTCTCTTCTGCCTCGGGACATTTGCAGTTGCTATCTTCTCTTCCTGGGCTTCCTGCACTACAGAGGGTTGACTTCTTCTAGACTTTCAGATCTCGATTTAAATATCAGTTCCTTAGCAAGGTCATTCTTAATCCCTGATTTGAATTACCGTCATCAACCATCATACTCTGTCATCGTGACCTGCTCTTGCATGGCACCTTTAACATGTTCTAACTGTGTGGGAGCGTGTTTGGTGTGTGATACGTAATGTATCTTCCTTGTTGGAATGTAAGCTCTGCAGTAGTCAGAACCACATCCACTGGGTTCACCACTGTGTACCCAATGCCCAGCATAGTGCCTGGCAAGTAGTAAGTCCTCAGTAGACAGCTGTCATGTTCACAGAATGGTATGAAACTATCAGTTCCACAAGAAGTTCATCCAAGAGCCCCACAGCTTCTACCCCCTCCCCTCTGAGATGCGCTGGTCAGCCTAACAAGACTGTCACTTTTCGTTGCTTTGTTTCAGGAGCGGCTCGTGCTGTCTGTGCTCCCCCGGTTTGTCGTCCTGGAAATGATCAATGACATGACCAATGTGGAAGACGAGCATCTGCAGCACCAGTTCCATCGCATCTACATCCATCGCTACGAGAATGTCAGGTGAGCAACGCAGCTGGCACCTCCGCCCTGGTTCTCCAAGTGGGTCGTGTGTGCCTGACTGCTCTCATCACACTGCCGTGGCTTCTGCCTGCCTGAGTGTCAGCACCTTTCCTCATCTGCTTGATTAATTTATTAACTAGTGATTATTCATCAGTGAGTTCTACATTTCCAAAATGAGGCTAGAGAAGAACATCAGAGAATTCAGTTATATTGCTCAGCTCCCCTATAGTGGGCTTGCCTGTCTTTGCATTTTGGATGCAAAAGAGAAACGCTTTTGATTATTAGAAAAATAATCTCAGGATTTAATCTGGAAGTTTCAAGTGTGATCGCATGGGTCTCTTCCTTATATTTCTCATAAGTATCTTAAAACACAAGAAAAGGACTACAGCTTCTTTTCCTGTGCGTATTTTTGGCCAACCATCCATCCATCCACCTACCACCCATCCACTGTACCTATCCATCCACCCACACATTCACCCATCCACCCATCAGTCCATTTGTCCATCAGCACCCCCTATGTGCCCGGCGCTGCACTGGGCAACATGGCATATACTGCCAATCAAAGGGTGAACACCATAGTGAGGCAGACCTGTTTCAGCATCCCAATTCTGCCTCCTCCTTGGGCAATTTTCTTACCTGAATCTCAGGATTCTTCTCTATAAAACAGGCATTTTACCAGCCACTCTGCAGGGTTTTATTAGATTATGTGAGTGAAAATTGATAAAAAAAAAAAAAAATAGGACAGGCAGGGTTAAGCATTCAGTAGAGCATTAGGCATATTGTAGGTTGTTTCAGACATGTTTCCTAGTTGCAAGCAAAAGAATCCAAACCTGGCTGATTTAAAAGACACGTACTGGAAGATTATGTGGTGGCTCACAGAATACTTGGGGAAGGATGGAGAAGCAGGCCGGGGAAATGGGCCAGAATGAAGCAAGGCCACAGAGTGAGATGCATAGCCGAAGTTGCAACAGAGCAGTAGGCCACCTAGGATGCCACTGCACTGTCTCTGAACAGTCAATTGCTTGTGCTATCAAGCCCTGTCCCCTGACACAGTGAACCGCCACCATAACTCCTCCTGCAGCCCCCAGAAATGGATGGTTCTGCCTTTGCTCTGATTCCACTCCCTGCTCCTCCTGCTTCTCTGCATCTGAAGTGAAAGGTTAGGGCAGATGATGGGTCAATCTGATTGGCTAAGCCCACTCATTTTCTAGAAGGGTCTGGCAAGCAAGTATCTGGCATTTCCAGCTTGTAAAGTAGAATTGCACTTCCCTCCCATCAAATATCATAAGGTAGGAATTTCCCAAACATAGGGCGTAAGTCCATACATTGGACAGCTCTAAAAATGACACACATACACTCGTAATTCCTTTCCTCCTAACTTTGGTATAATGGAAGAACAACTTTTGCCACTTACCAGCATCTCTAGATGTTCTACTCCTGGCATGCAGGGACACACATTTTAAAGCAATGTCCAGCAGAAATGATGACTCTAACACAATCCTTCAGCATGCAGAGCAGGATAGGTCATTTTCAGGGCCTCGTTCAAAAATTAAGCTACAGTGATTTAGATGCTTGGCTTTACAAAACAGCCCTTTGTCAAGCAGGAACTCCAATAAGAAATGTACCCCAGATCTAGGTATTGGTCCCACGGGTAATAGGACTTCATCAATACCAATTCTAGAACAATAGGTAGCTACTAATCATAACACAGTGTGGGCTTCTACTACTAAGTAGGCAAAGAGTGCCAAGAGATCATAAAAAGGGGACAATCTGGGGCAGGGTGGTGGAGGGGTGGAGGGTGGGAAGGTGGGGGTAGGTAGAGAAAACTTCCTTGGAAGAGATGATTCTTATCGGCCTTATTTGAGATTGAGTCAACCAAATGAAAACAACAGAGACAGGAATTCTGAACAAAGGGAACAGCAGGAATGAAGGCAGAGGCCTGGTACACACAGAGAACCATAGGTGGTTTTACATATTCCTTTCCTGCTGAGAAAATGGCTTGACAATAAAGTCAGGTGCAGAGAGAACGGAAATTGAATGAGTATTTTGGAAGAAAGCAAATAAATAAATATTCATATTTATTTATTTAATACATATTTATATATTGTAAAAAACATTTATTATATAACAAATGTATATAATTATTTATTATATAGAAACATGCAAATTATATAAATATATCAATAAAATATATGGCATATTATGAAAGTGCCTGTCACCATGGAGAAAGAGGGAACGAAAAATAACTACCTTTAAAAAGAAAAGAAAGAAAAGGGGAAATTAAACAAGCCTGCACACCAACACCAACATACCCAGGAGCCTTAAGTTCAAGGAACATGTTTGGCTTTCTTTCTGCACTTAAATCATGAATGCCTAATGTTACTTCTGCTCCCCACCCCTCCAATCCTGCTCGTTTATTTTACATCATACAATTGAGTTCTTATGCTGGAGACTCTTCCAGAAGTTCATGCCCCACTAAATTAAAATTTAGCTTCCTGCCCTGCATGTCTCTGCTAAAATAAGACCAGGGAGGAGGATGGTCCTCAGCCCTTGTCCCAGAACAAAGCTGTCCAGCTGCTCCGCCCCCTTCCTCAGCCCCCAAAGCAAACCTGCTGCTGTGTTGGGAGCATTTTTGAAATCATTTCCAATCCAGGCACCCTCTTTATGGTAACCCACCTGTTTATTCTTTCTTTTCCTTTGCTTTTTTTTTTTTCCTTAAATTTTGGTGGACTTTTCCTAAAAAATTGTCTGCTGTACATTTCTAAGTCTTACTTATATTTCATATAGTTTATTGCCTTCTGTCAGGTAGAGGTTAGAGGCGCCTTGCTTGGGGATTCATGGATGGGGAGCCTACAGAGCTGGGTCCCCAGCCCAGAACCCTCTATATGAGACACACCCCTGGCAAGACCTTGTCTGCATCATTTCATGTCTGAGGGCCTCGGTTTCCTGATCCAAAGCTGAGTTGTTTGAAATGGACAAAGCATTTGAACTGTCAAGTTGATTCAGCTATAAACCTCTGAAACTTCACAAGATTTACCTGGAGAATCCACCTGGCCACTCAGCTTTTTACTGGGCTTCCAATCCTCCTGCCCAATTCTATTTCTCTTTCCTGTTTTTTTTTTTATTCCCCCAGATGTTTGAGACACTTTGTGTATTCATTAGGGAAATGCCTTCTGCTCCATCCATTAACTTCCCATTTTCAATGATTTTAACTCAATCAAATTTACACACACAAGTGTCCACTGCTGATACTCCTGGTCAGTGGGTGATTCAGGGACAAAAGCCCCTGTGTTTTGTAACTACCACCTCTTGGGCCTCAAAGTTCTCCGCATGCAGTTATCAGAAGGAGATAGAAGTGGAGCATAGGGTACTCACACACACTTTTTTACCACCCTGACCCGGAAATGACGTGTGTCATTTCTCCTCAGATACCATTAGTGAGACATATCCCCCACCTGGATACCAAAGTGGCTGGGATCAGTGCTGCCGGCTCAGAGGCCTTTCCCAGTGCCAGGTGGATTGGCTGTGGAAGGGGCAGCATGGGACAGGCCTCTCTGTCATAGTTCCTTTTCCCCCTTCCAATCAGCCCCCCAACTCTGCCATGCACATTTGCACATTTGCTAACACATATTTTGGAGGTCTACTCAGAAGACAACTTTGTCTTTACCTCTTTCTATGTCCTAGTAGACATTTCAGTGTACCATTGTCAAGGATCAGAAAAATCCTCATTTTTAGAGGCTTGCTCAGTCTGTTCACCTTCTTAAAGGGCTGTTTACTTTCTGCCAGGCCCATCGACATGTGTGATCACTATGTCTGCCCTGTCACCTTGAGTTTCACATTTAAGCAAAGTGTAATCCAATGGGCTTAGAGAACCTATTAACTTTCTAGATCCATCTACATGGCAATTAAGCACTCCCAGACTCCCAAAAACTTCCAAAAAGAGTTACATACCCTCCACTTATTGAGGACTATGCTGTGATTTACAAGTTATCTTCTTACAATAGCCCTACAGGGTAGCTTTCATGATCTTTGCTTTATTATCAAGAAAGTGGAAGCTCAGAGAGGTTAAGTAACTTTCCCAGGAACACACAGGAAGAAGAGTTTACACAGGTCGATGTTCCTAACAATTCCATTGAACTCTGCTAAAGCTTCTTTGAGGGTTCTATTTGCAGAGTGACTATTAGGTAACATGACTTATTTTTAGCCAAATCAACAACTTACACAACCAATAGAGTTGAAAATTACGATGACCACTTCAATATGTTCATCTTAGAAGGCTACAAGTTTATCCCAAGTATCAAAAGACCTGAGAACTCTGAGCCCAGCACCTGGGGGTAGCAGAATGAGCAGTGGAATGTGAACAAGGGCCCTGGTTTCTGCCTCTGGTCTTTATTGTACAAGTGACTTACATCAGCGCTTCTCAGTGTTTAGTGTACACACAAATCACCTGGGGCTCTGGTTAAAGCAGATTCCAGCAAGTGGGTCCAGCAAGGAGGCTTGCGATTCTGCATTTCTAACAATTTCCCAGGATAGACTACAACCATACTCTGAGGAAGCAGGACTTACTTCTGAATATTTCTGTTGAGTGGGCTCAGGAAACATATAATGATGCTGACTGTGTGCTGGGCAGGTGGGATACAGAGGAGACTTTCTTCTCATTCTTCAGCTGATAGATGGAGAACACTTAGCACATATGACTGTGCTGTAAAACACTGAGTGCCGTGGCAGAGAAGGGCACAGGCAGGGCGACAGGCTATGCTTGGGGAAGTCTCCATAAAAGTAGAGTCTTAACACATGAGTGGGGTCTTGAATTACAAATCGGGTTTTAACAGGTAGCAAAAAGAAAACAAACAAAAAACTATGCCATGAGGCAGGTATATCATGTACAAAGACACAGATGCGTAAAGTATAGTGGGCTCAGAAGACCTCAAGAAATTTGATGATATTGAACACGGCACATCTGAAACTTTTACCACCTTAGCTCTCAGGGAATCCGTTTCTTCTGTCAATGGTCTGTAAGCTCCATAAAGGCTATGAGAACACTATCTACTCACTATTGGGTCTCCAGTGCCTGGTGCACAGTAGGCAGGCATTTAATTAATAAGCTGTGGAATGAATGAATAAATTAATGAAGCATTCTTGCCATGGACAGATGGATACTAATAGTTTTGGGTGTATGGATCTATAAAGGGAATGGGTTGAGCTAGATAGACAAAAAGCCCTTCCACTTCCCACCTGCCATGGAAATGACTTTTCTTACTTGAAAAGAGGCATAGTTTACCAATGAATAGTATGGATTCCAGAGCCAAGCTGCCTGGTTCAAATCCTAGCTCTTCATGATAACAGGTTCTACCTTATACATTATTCAGAATGAAGGAGTGAATATCTAGAGAGCTCTCAGAGCAATACCAACTCCACAGCAAATACTCTGTCAGTGTTGCTGCTGCTGGCAGTTCAGGCTCTGTCAACAGTTAGAAATGCTTTTAACTACAAATAACGAACAATTCAATTAATGGCCATATTTTTGTCCACCTCTGTTACCTCTCTCCTTCCTTGCTTTCTCAAATGCAAACATTCAATTATAGTATAATTTTGGAAAATAGTGATTAACAAAAGCTAACACACTTAAGGAGCACTTACTATGCCAAGCACTGTGCTAAACACTCACAAGCCACCGTTGGGGCAAGTACAATAATTATCTTCAGTTTCCAAAGCAAAGGCTTATAGAAGTTGAGGAAGTTATCCAAGGTCATAGAATTCATAAGCGGTGAGCTGCAATTTGATCCAGGATCTATCTAGACTCAAATCCTATGCATGTGACCATATGCTATGCCACCACAAAGTTGTAGAGGACAGTGGCAGTCTGACGCCTCTGCCAGAGGATGCTTCATACATTGAAAATCTAATGTATCATCCCCAAGTGTAAACCCCTTCATCAGCTGTCCATCACTTTCGGGACAAAGTCTACTTTCTTCAGACAGGTTTATCAGCCCCTCCCTTCTTCATAAGTCCTCTGCCCACACCTCTGCCCTCTTGTCTCTCCACTCTTGAAATTCTGATTCCAACCCCCTTGCTCAATGATACCCTCTGACTAGCCACCCTTGAACATCTGCAGAACCTTGATATATATGCTCACCCTTCTACCAGATCCTAGGATGCATTGAACCCTGTGCTCAGAGCATCCATCCTTCTAGTCGCTTTACCCATCACATTCTACTAGTCCTTCAAGACTCAGCTGAGACTCTGCTGCACTAGGAAATTGCTGATACCCTGGCGACTGGCCACCCCCAGTATGAACTTCCATAACAGAAGTCATCACCCTGAATGTTCCATTCCTGTCTTTCTCCTAGTCTTCCCAGCTCCATATCTGAGACTCTGAGCATCTTGAGGACAGGCACTGGGTCTTATCGATTAGTTAATCCAACTTTCTAGCACAGTGAATAGCTGGACACATAGTAGATGCATAAATATTTGCCGAAAGAATGAGGCATTAATTAATTAACTAAAGCGATAAATTTTAACCTGAGGTCTAAGTATTCCTAATGAGTCCATGAATAGGCTTTGGGGAAGGTAAAATTCCTTGAAATGTGCAAAATTTTGAATACTTACACATTTTTTAAAAGAGAGAATCCTCATCCTATATCAGATTCTTAAAGGAATTTGTAACAGAGACAAATTTTAAGAACCACTAAATACAGGTGGTGACCAATGTAAGTCAACATGCATTCCACAATTCTTCTGGCAATTACCTATTTTATTAAAACTAATAAAGTTTTATTTTTTTATTGTGTAAGACTTGCCGTTATTTTATGCAACACTAAGAAGAGAGGCAAAAAGTTTGGCACATTGCTAAGATTATCAATTGTAAGACACATCTCAGTTTCAGAGAAAATAAAACATGAGAAATGATGAAATATGGTATTCTCTCTGGGGTCCCATCCTTCCTTTGAGAGGTCCCTGAGATGACGTGGTAAGGTGGGTGGAACAGTGCCCCTCAGGGCAATTCAGCCAGGTGGGCAACCCCAGCTCTGCCGTGTACTGCCAATGAAATGCTGGGCAAATCCCCTTCCTCTCGGAGAATGGAGAGAACTATGCCTGCCCCAGAGTAGCTAGACAGATTAACTCGTAATCTTTGAGAAATGCCTAACTCTATTTGCCTGCATTTGGGGTACAGTACTTGTCACTGAGCTCAAGATGATGAGGTTTTAGGCTCCCTCCACCCCCTGTGTCTGTTTTGCTCTGTGTTCATGGCATGTGCATTGCTATTCATTGTGAAAATATGGGGATAATTTATAAAGTTTCATTTTGTTCTTTACAACAAATTGATCTGTTCACAGTGACAAATTCCCTTTTGAATTGCTTTCGTTGTCCACACTCCCCAGCTCTACACAGAAATAAGGGCTTTCCGTTGTCTCCTTGCCCTTCCTGAACTCCAGGGTGGACTCTCTTTGCTGAGATATTTGTTAAATATGGAGACATTACTCCTGAATCCCATGGCAGGGAGAGCTAAAATCTCAGACCACAGAGACAGTTGATTTATTTGGATGGTGTTGATGTCTCTCCCAGAATGGATTAAAATATTAATACGCTTTCTCCACCCCTCCCCCCTCCCTGTGTCTAGTATTCTTTTTGCAGATGTTAAAGGATTTACCAACCTCTCCACGACCTTGTCCGCTCAGGAGCTGGTCAGGATGCTCAACGAGCTCTTTGCCAGATTTGATCGACTGGCCCATGTGAGTTGAATTTAATTCCCTCCTAGTCCTCTGCAGGAGTGAGGGACTGCATGTGGAATTAGGGGAGAGACAAGGATTCAGCCTTCATCCCCAATGTCATTACCATTCTGCATCCTGTCCCCAGGCATGGACCCCGACCCTCTCACATTCTGGGGCTGATGTTAGTTATTTACACGTCTCCGGATGTTTGTCAGATTAATTTTCCCAACTGAAAGACAGCTGGTTGAGTGACAATCAAACCCAAGTCCTTTTCATCTGCTTTCCACGCCCCCAACATTACTTCCCGCTGCACGTGGCCAGGTGCCATCCAGCTGCAGCCTCAGCGCTCATACATGAAGTGATGGCTGCCTGCAGTTTCCTAGCCAACCCCAGCCATCTGGAATGAATTAGCCCATTCGTAAAAACCAGTAGTCTGCTGGACCATCCCACCTCTGTTTTGCTTGACCTAACTTAAGAGCTTTGTTTTTAGCTAATAAGACAGTACCTTCTTTTTTAGCTGGTTTGTTCAGAGCCGAAACTAGAAAACAGATTAAAGGAGACGGGCATTTGCTACCAAAACACAGATCCATAGTCCTGAAGCCATTCAGGTTACCAAGAAATATCATTATTACAATACATTTCAGAGTGGTCTTTGGGTTCAAATAAGCCTGACTTAATTTCTTGCTTTGTAAAGTGTATATGTTAGTGCCAACTTCACAGGGCTATAGTGAGAATTAAATGAGACCACATACATCAAGTGGGAGTTCATTTTTAGAGTATCAAAATGTCCTCATTTGAGGCTGCTTCACTCCATGGGAGATCCATTCATACTTGCATCTAAGGCCCTACTAGGTGTTATACATGGTGCTATGTGTTAGGAACATGAGAATGATGAAAATGCACTTCCTCCTTTCCTAGAGTTAAGTCTAGTCAGGGATACATAAATAGGTAATCAATACACAAGATGCTATGCACTATGATGAAGGTAAGTCTGGGGGCTACGGGAACACAGAGACAACACATGACCCTTGGATCAAAGAAGACTTCCTGGAGAAAGTGACTCTTAAGCTGAGTTTTAAAAATGAGACAAACAAATACAATTGTTTATCTCATTTTAGAATACTGTTCAGCAATAAAAAATGATCCACTGATACATGCAACATCAATGAATCTCAAATGCAATATACCAAGTAAAAGAATCCAGATACAAACTGCTAGATATTTTTTACTCCATTTACAAGACATCTTATAAAAGCTACAATTGCATAGGCAGAAAACAGATAAGTAGTTGCAAAGAGTGCTTGGAACAGAGTCAGTGGTGGATAGCAAAGGAGGACAGGGTGGGGTGATTTTGAGGGTGATTGTAGCTGCTTTGCATTTTGATTATGGTGCATGCATGACTGCATACATTTGTCAAAAGAGTGAATTATATTGTATGTAATTTATACACTCATTAGCAAAGTGAAGAAATCAGGAAAGGATATTTTATGCAGAGGAAATAACAAGAATAAAGATATTACTCTGTATATGTGGACAAACAAGAAGAGATCTCTGGCGGGGAAGGTGCATGGTAGGAAGTGGTGGAGATGAGGCAGCAACATAGGCAGGGAGCCAATAAGGAACCCAATTATACATTGTAGCCACTGGACAGCTATTAGATGGGAGGCTGTCACGGGCAGCAGAGGAGGTAGAAACTGAGGTCTCCTCCTGGTAGGAGAGTTGGGTTTACCTGGAGGGCAGAGGATTGGGAAAAAAATATGTATACCATTCCCTTTTATTGTTGCACCAGTGGTCCTTAGATGCAAGGATGAATGGATCTCCCATGGAATGAGGCAGCCTCAAATGAGGACATTCTAATACTCTAAAAATGAATGCCCATTTGCTATATGTGGTCTCACTTAATTTTCACTGCAGCCCTGTGAAGTTGGTGCTAACATACACACTTTACAAAGCAGTGCACCTGTGGTGGTTGGTGTCAGTTACACATAGTTATTCGATTTCCTCTTATGGTCCTTAATACTTTTGCTCAAAGATGCCAAGATGAACAAAAATGTCCCTCCAATGAGAACTGACAGGTATGATCAAGGTCAGTTCTGGTGTCACAGTACCCCCCTGCTCCAGAGAAGGGGCAATGAAGTAAAATTTAACTCCAGTTATACAACCAATATTTACTGAGTACTTACTATGTGTCAGGCACCATGCAAGTCTCTGGGAAGACAGAACCAATCCCTGCCCTCAGGAGCTCAGAGTCAGGCAAGGGTGAACGACAACTCCATACCAATTGCAGCAGTGTGGTGCAAGCAACAGCAGATACAGAAGTCCTGATGGACAAAAGAAGGAGCTTTCAGATGCTTGGGAGAAGGGAGTGATCTGGCAGAATCCAGAGAAGAAGCCATAGGCAAGCTGGGTTTTGAGGAAGGGCAGGAGCTTTCTGGGCACCAGATTAGACAGAAAAAAAGTGCCTTCTAGGCTGAGCCATGGTGCAAAGGCAAGGAAGTGTGAAAATGCACTGTTTGTTCAGGAAGGTACAAGAAAGTCAAAATCACTAGGCCATGAAGGGCCTGGGAGACTCCAGTGAGAAATGAGCTTGACGAGGAAAGGAGAAGCAAATCTTGGAGGGCATGGTACAACATTTCAAGGAACGTGGACTTTGTTCTGTAGCCTGGGCTTTCCACCCTCATTATCACATACACAGTCGGGGAGAGGAACCAAAGCAGGGACACATACCTGGCCAAGTGCCAGTGGGTGCAGGAAGCCATAGTCTATCATATGGGATATGAGTCTTATTAAAAGATCTTAAAGGAAAAAATGAATAACAAGTTAAGCACAGACATATGATGGAGTAAACATATTATTGATTTTGATAAGAATATTGAACATTCATAAACTGTCTGGTGGATGCTATGCACTGTGCTGAATGCTTTCCTAGACTGCCTTCATTTAGTTCTCACAACACACCTACAAGGAAGGTTCTTTATTGTTTCCATTTTATAGAATGAGTGACCAAGGCTCAAAGAAGGAAAACAATCTACCCAGAACCATCAGTAGATGGTGTGTCTGTGATTCAGACCCAGGTCAACTGAGGCCAGCTGCTAGCTCTCAACCACTAAGCCACTCCTCAGGCATTTTAGGGCCTAGAGAACAAGATGTAGAGAGATAGAGGTGTTGCCACTTGTGCAGGGCAGCTTGAAGGGTGAGAATTAAGTATGGGCTTGGCTTGAATGTACCTTGGGCAAATCATCTCTGAGTCTCCGTTTCCCAACAGAATTGAAATGAAGGATAAATTCATGTGAACTGTCTCAGCACAGAGGCTGGCTCAAAATTCATCCTTACTACACATTAGCTCCCAGTAATCCCCTTCCCCCAGCTCCCACCCAGCCCAGGGGCATCAGTACCTGCTACTATAGAGGACTCTCCTTGGAAATGTTTGAGAAACTCTGCCAGTGAAAACAATTCTACTCACCTTGAAATGAGAAAACCTATTTTGATTCTTTCTGCCACAACCTCTGGTAGCCACTTAACCAGCTGGGTTATAGGCTCCGCTTTGTATAAAAGAAGATTGGACTTTTATGGACTTATACTTTTTATGGTGTCTTTTAGCACCATATGGTATCTGGAGCTTTGTAATTCTCTCTAGCTGCCTTGTCTGGATGCTTTGTTATAGATTTTCATTACATTAAAGATAAGAGATAACCTATCTTACATGTAAATGGCATACACTGTACCCATTTATTCACTGTGTTATTAAAATGCTTCAAAGCCTTCTATTAAAGTTCCTCCTAGTTTGGTTGAATTCCTCAGTGCCCTTGTGGTTCAAGCTGCTCACTGTAGAACAGTTTTGACCCTTAGTAATGCCCTTGGCAAACTTTGGTGACACTAGTCTTTGAACTTTTTTTAATAAAGTTGTCCCTACCTAACCATTCCCCATCCAGATTAGGAATGTAGAATATATATACTATTATGAAGGCCTTAAAACAAATAAAGTATTGATTATTGCACGTTTGACATCATTACATCTTAAAACTTTTCTTAAATTGCTGCCAAAACTGAAAACAACCTAAATTTCCAACAATAAAAAACAAACCAAACACTATGGAAAGCTAATCAACAAATTAACAAGAATGAGATAGCTTTTTTGTACTGACATAGAAAGAATTTCATGATATGTTGCTTCATGAAAAGAAAAAACCTTCTTCAGATCTTTAAACATGGTATGATAAATTTACAGCTAAAGAGAATAAAAAATAGTGTATATGTGTGGACACGTACTGTATATGTGAATGCATAGCAGCCTCTAAGTAGGGGGCATGGAGACCAGACTTCCAGGGCATTGTGTGTCTGATGAGAAGAGACTGTCCAAGGGGACTTTGACCTTATCTACAGTTTCATTTTTACCAGTCCTACATATCCATGTATTACTGGTCTGATTACAAGTAGATTAAATAATATAAAATTTGTCAGTATCTTTAACATAATTCTTTTTGAAAGTACATTAATGGCACTAATGTTTTTGTTTTGAAAGTCTTTTTTCATTTTTATTGATTTTTTCTGCTTATTAAAATAATACTTGTTCATTGTATAAAATTCAAACATCAAAGATGTACATAACACAGAAAGTACACATCCCTATAATTCCACTCCCCGTGTATTATAACCATCTTTAATAATTCAGTGGATATATCTCCTAATTTTGATCTACTCTCTATATTTGTGATTTTATAAACTCTCTGGATTTTTCCAATATTTTTATAATATCAAAGCCATCAAGATGAGAGAAAAAGGATTATAAGACTCAAAAAATTTGCAAGAAGACCCTCACCATGCTTTATTTTTATTTTTAAATATCTTTTCCCAAAGCATCCTGGCAGTTTCTGGTAGAAAGTAGTTACTTGGATCATACTGTCAAATCATCTGACAGCTCATAGGATTTAATCAGCAAAATATGTCTCCAAATTGACAGAACTTGAGAGATAAGAATCTAGGCCTTTCATATCTACATATAAGCATACATACATATGACTATAGAGATATTTGCATATCTCTATATTATATATGAAATATGTAATATATTATATATGTTAAACACATTTTATTTTTATATATAAAATACTTTCTGTATAATATATGCATATATATACACACATATGCACATACCATTTATTTGGGGCCCACAGATTTTCAAGGCGGGTTCCAGCTTCACCTTTTGTTTACAAGAAAAACTAACCTTGAACGTGAACACTATCACATCATTGCTCAGTGTCTGCCCCAGAAAGGTAATAAACCATTTTACACAATCTCCTACCCAAACACACTTTTGTCAGGAGAGCTGCCATTCTGAGCTTCGCCATAATCCCTGCAGTTTTGTAGAGAGAGAGCACGAGCCCCACAGTCACTCAGATATGGTTTGAATTCCTCTTGGGCCTCTCACTTGCCTCATGGCCTTCCCTCCTTAAGCCTGCTGCATGCCTCAGGAAGTGATGAAGACTAAGCAAGATAAACACAATGCTGTTAGCACATAGCTTGGCACATGGCAAGTGCTCAATAAAGATTATTAGCTCCTTTTCCCACTTAGATTTTTTCCAAAGTGCTATCACGTCTGTTTTCATGGAAAGATCACAGATTAGGAGTTGGCAAGTAGAACATCTGGGCTAGATTGTGACTTTCGGCCAGCTCATCTGTGGCACAGGAAGTTTTTCATCTCTCTCATACTGAGGTTTTCATATCTATAAAACAGATGTGACTTCTACTTGCCCTGCAACGTTCAGGGTTTTATTGGGAGGCTCAAGAAGAAAAGATAAGGAGCGGCAGGCTGAATGCTGAGAGGGCTACTTCCAGGTGTCAGTTGTTATTATCATTGCTAAGTGATGGCTGCGCTTACTCCATTATATATTAAGGACAAGATAGATTATTTTGGCACTTGTCATGTATGGAGAATTGAAGCCCACATACAGTGGCCTCAGTGTCTTACCCAAGGTCTTAAGCTGGGAAATTTGACTGGAAAGTAGATGTCTGGTTCTGAGACCAAAGCATTTTCTGTTCTCCCTCTTGCCCTCAGTCCTCCCATAGCCAATGGGAGGCAGAACCATGCACCTGCGTTTGACAGCACCAGGCTCCCATCAGCCTGAGTCTCTCACACCAAACTCCGCCCCCAAAAGACCATTTATGGATGAAATCACCAACCTCTGCCTTCCCGCCTCAGTGTTCAAATCTGCAAAATCAGAATAAAGGATTAGAACACTGGCTCTCAAATTCTCCTTCATAGACGAAAATTGGGAAATTTTAACTTATAGATATGAGACTGAAAAACAAAGATAGGAACAAGGTAGTGAGTATTGTAATGTTAAACTTATTTAAGTAGAAAACTTTCCTTCATTCTGAAAGTGTCTTTCTACTTTTTTTGGTGTTAAAAATACCCTTGTTTTTGTAAGTGATAGGGATAGTAGATAAAATTTAGGTTGCTCTTTTTGGTGTTTGTTGATGGTTTCTTCATACTTCTTTGGCAAAATAAAAAAAAATTGTACCCCACAACAGTCCCCTAGACCCTCTGATTTTTTTTTTTATAATGGTCCCATAGACTCCACAAATCTGGGCACTGCTAGGACCAATGGGCAAGGAGCTCTCTGAGTTCCATTCTGCCCAAGATACTCTAGAGGTCTTAGAGGAAACAACTGAAAGCCTTGAACTTTTTTTATTGACGAGTCAGACCTCATTGTCAGCTTTCTTGCAAAATTAGCTAAATTGAAGATAGGAACCCCAAGCTCCTACAAATAATCCTAGGGTGCTGTGCATGCTGTCAGAGATCTAAGATTGCATCTGTGCCCATTTGGGAAGGCTGGAAAGGCCCCAGAAATCCTATCCAGATGGGGAAGCACCAGAGCCAGTTCTGATTCTCTTTTCCTTGTCTGATACTTGGTTTTTATTGGGAAGGTGATTTCATTCATTTGTTACTCAAACATAATGGCCCAACTCCCAGTGAGAGGAGGAAACCAGCACAGTGCCTTACAGCTAGGCACCGTGAGGGCATCAGCTATGCTGCTGGCCCTTTCCTGTCAACGACTCCCCTTCTCCTGCCCTGTTTCCCTAGGAGAAGCCCACATCCACCCAGCCACACAGCCATAGAGCCATAAACTCCTAGGACTTCATATCTAGAAGGCATCTCAGAGATCATTCAGTCCCAACAATCCATACAAGGAAACCAAGAGGAAAAGTCTCCTGTCCATGATCAGAAATGTACGTGAAGGAGCTAAGCCTGGAGTCCAAGTCATCACAGACAGAGGCAACATCAGTTTAGTGCTCCATCTGCCAGACCCTGCACTAAGCTTTCACATATATCATCTCATTTAATCTTCACAATCACATGATGAGACGGGTCCTATTATCATCCCCATTTTATAGATGAGGCAGCTGAAGCTCAGAGGATAATTCACCCAAACATCCACAGCAAAGATGGGGATGGGGTACGGACTTGGATTTGATCCCTTGCAGTGTGACTCCTAAGCCAGAACTCTTAGGCCTCATGCTATCCTGCCTCAAGTTCTCTTTCCTCTAAAAGCTGCAACACCTGGCTGCTTCCCATCCCACATAAAGGTATGCTCCATTTCCTGGATGCTTGGTGCTCTTTGCACTTTGTAAGAATTGTGTCCTCAAGATTGGGAATCCACCAAACTAACAACTGTCCTACTTCTTGCCTACGAAATGAAGATAAAAATTGTACCTCACAGGATTGTTGTAAAGATTAACTCTGTTTAATATGTAGTGTATAATAGGGGCTACTATTGATCATTTTTATGTCAGGGAAGATGCTTGACTTGTTATAGATGCCCAACTGACTTTTCTGTTTTTTCAGTGAACAAGCATATGAATTAATAAATGAATAAAAGAATGTATAAAACATAGCCCCTCTTCTTAAGGTGCCAATATCCTAGTTGGAGAGGAAATTAAAATAGAGCTGAAATAATAGGCATCTTTAAGTGGTTTATATTTTTAAGTGCTTATGTTTAAACTAAAGACTGCTAAAAGCTGTTATTTCACAGACATGTTCTGAGAAGAAAGTCATTGCTTTCCTGGGGGCTGGATTCCCAGGCGAACACTTTGGACACTCTTTGCCAGGCCTGTCCAAGTGATGGGTATACAGGTCATAGAGCTAGTATACAGCAGCCATGTAGCATTTGAGCTCAAAATCCAATTTTCTCCATGATTCCCCTCCACCTCTGGGCCCTTCAAACCCCATTTTTGGTATACCCCTGATTTCCTGGGAAGATTGAGGAAGTGCATTTCAAAAGTGGGTGCTCCTGGCTCCAAGGTACAGATCACCTGATGCTGCTCACTTCTTTTCCAAGCCTTTCTGAAGAACTGATTCTTCTGCTGATACAGTCCTTTCCCTCCCACCCTGTTCCTTCCAGGAGCATCACTGCCTTCGTATTAAAATCCTGGGGGACTGCTACTACTGCGTTTCTGGACTTCCTGAGCCCCGCCAGGACCATGCCCACTGCTGTGTCGAAATGGGCCTCAGCATGATCAAAACCATCAGGTAATTTGTGATCTCCGCCATACCTCCTGAGCCTTCCGTGTGCATGATGAGGAAGACACACAGCCCCATTTATTCTTTGTGGTAACTCGTGTATATGGTGAAAGGCAGAGCCTTTGATTTATTTCACAAAAACTACACACCCATTGGTTCTCTCATATGAATCAATGCACCTGTCAACTTCCTTATTTTCTAACTATACCTCACTTCTAATTATTTGTGCTCCAAGTTTCTATTATGAATGTCCTTGTAGAGCTGCAGCAAAGAACGAGATGAGCATAGCCCTTGCCTTCAGAGAGGTTACAGTGCAGAAGGGGAGATGAACGCATAGACAGTTTCAGTGTGGCATAATAAGCTTTGTCATATATCAAATCCAGGTGCTTGGGGGAATAGAGGAGAAACAGTTAACTCAATCTGGGATGTTGGAAAAGGCTTTCCAGAATGGAGATGTCTAAGCTCTTTCCTGAAAGGTGAATGGACATCAACAGGATCCTGGAGGTAGAGAGAAGAGCTTAGAAAAGAGACTGGACATGTGCAGAAATCAGGATGTGCTGCAGTGGCAGCTGGTAAGGCCTGGGGTGGAAAAGGTGGTGACAGATGGACTGTAGCTAGGGGCACCCAGGGCACGCAGGAGCTTCTCAGCCGTGTTATGGGGTTGGACTTTATCCTAAAGGCAGTAGGAAATCATTAAAGGGCTGCCACCAGAGTTGGCTTCATGGGTATGTGACAAATGCTTTTGGCTTTGGCCAGCATATCTGACAAATAGAGGCTCGATCAAGGGAGAAGGAGTTATTGGGGATGGAGACTCTGGAACCAGACTGTGTATGGTTTTGGAGTAGGAGTTCAGTATTGTCAGAACTCCCTTCAGGGTTCCAAGTTAGTTGAAGAGCTTAAGTGTCCCATTCTCACACAACCACAGGAAAGGCAGTAATGAGAGAATACACAGGCAGAATTCCTTCATATATATAGTAACACATGTATATAAATTACTCTGTGTGTGTGTGTGTGTGTGTGTGTGTTCCTAGGTGGTGGCCCCAAAATATTAGACTTAATTGGACTAGGGTACAGTATGGGATTTTGTAAGCTTCTCCCATGAGCTGAATGTACAGACAGCCTTGAAAAACATTGTATTTAGAGCAAGTTCTTTAAGGTAGGATGTGAACAGGGAAAAATGATTGCAATAGAAAATTTCTCAAAATGTATCTTTCGATCTTTGAACTTTTCATTGCGCAGTCCCACTTGGACCACAGTAAAAGATATTTTCATAAACAACTCCATTTTCCCCAAAGGAAACTGTCTAGGGAAAATCATATTCTCCCAGAAAGTTAGCACGAAAATCCTTTGATGAAGACCGTATTTTGTTGAAAGAATACTTTTACAAGCAGCTGACAATGGGGGTACAACCTCCCAAAGTGGAAGTTAAGTAACAAAGACAGTCACTCAACAGTCTTTTCACATGGAGTGCTGAGGGAGAGCTGCAGGGCCTTCTGCTGGACTCTGCACCCAATGAGCTTGGCATGCAACTGCTCCACCCAAGGAGCAGCAGGAGCCCTTCAGGGAGGACACTGAGAGGTCAACAGTCAGGCGGGACCCAGAGGCCATGGGTCTAGGTGCGTTAAGGCCAAAATTAGGAATTTCTTTCTTGTTTGAGAAAGATCATATTTTTACTCTTTCATTCAAAAGAGAAGGAATTTGAAGATCAGTAGACAAAAACACTCTAGAGACTTTCTCCCTTTATGCCATATCTAACTCTATGCATTATCTGGCCATGAGTCCCAGTCCTCCCTGGCTCTGGGCTGGCTAGCTAGGTGTTGGGGGTGGGTCCAGAAGCATGCTGTCTGCATCCAAGCCTCTGTAAAAACTGCCAGATTATGGTTCCAATGAGAGCCAAGGAGGCTAGGAGTCTTCTAAATCCTTTTAGTACCTTTCCATCAGCAGAAATCATGTGCCATGGTGACAGCAGCCTACCTTTGGAGATGCGCACGTAGACCTTTATCATATCTTAAGCAAAATATTCAATTGCCACATCTTTTTGTGCCATCTGTCCTCATGGGAAGGAAAAGTATTTGAAAGCAATTTCACAGTTCTCATGCTCCATTTAAGAGAATTCTCTGAAAGTCTCCCATAAAGCCAAAAAGAGGATTTAGGAGATAAGCAGGTGAGATGAAAATGTATAGTACTTTTCTAAGAGGTGTCTAATGGAAACCAAACCTTTCATCACCCTAATAACAAGTAGGTAGGTGGCTAAAGAGACTGCTGATGTCTCTGCTGTTGCTCTGTCTTCTGTAGAGATTTAAAAGTTGCCTCCTTTAGGGACTATGGAGAGAGGAGCCGGAATTTCCCTTCGGTAAATGGAAAAGGTTGCAGATGCTTTCTGACTGTTAATTTGGACACTTGAGAATTTTGCCCAGAAAACTAGGATGAATTGTGATAGTGATTTAACTGGTATCAAGGGAATCAATGGTACCAACAGCAAAAAGACTGGAGATCTCTGGAACCGATTAGGTGTGTGCACCTTATCCTGTCAATCAGTAGCTCTGTCAACAAGTGTTTGTTGAGCCCTACCATGTGTCAGACACTGTGTTAGAATACAGTGACAAACACGTCACTGGGGGACCTTTGTCCATGTGTGTCCTTTAGGGAGATCACTTGGATTTATTGCCTACAAAATAAGGAAACCAGATCAGACAGCTCTGAAGTCTCTTCCAGTTCTGAAAATCTGTGATTTATAACCACATAAAAAAATCAAGTTTAAGTAGCAAAACTTTCTACAGACATTGCATAGGAGTTTGTATCTTGACCTTAAGCAAAAGATAAGTTGCAGATATGACACTGCAATACAAATGAACATCTGTAATCAAAATGTTTTAAGATACTTAGAGCATTATCATTTCCCTTTCTGGAGAAGACCTTATGCTCCTTTCCAGAGTTTTGGAGTTGGACGATGAGAAGTGAAATTTGGATAGGTCAAAGTGACTCAAGGGCTTTCTGTTTTGTTAGTTTATTAAGAGCTGTTTTTATTTTATCAGGATAAGACAATTCAGGAGCATATTTTTTAACTGCATGACTCAGAGTCTATTAATACACAAACAATTCCTTGATTATAATGTAGGTGACTTGAGGTCCAGCATTAATTCTTCTAGTTAGCAGGAAATCATGGTACAGAAGAATAAACAGGAGCTCTGGAATTAGGCAAACCATGATTGCAATTGGCTCAGACTTCTAGAGTTTCCAGTCTTACTGTCAAGTATTTGTACTCTCAGGAATGGCTGGTAGACAGTACTTGCACCTTAATGTATATAGAAAAGAATCCCAACTGCATAGCTTTATCAAAAAGTTAATAATCTTAACCGTCTGTCATTTACACAAGATGCATTCTTTTATTCAGCCTCAAAATTACTTGTTCTAATTTGAAAACTCAACAGAAGCTATGAAGTCTGGAAATATACATTATATTAGATTGCATGTGTTGTAATTTTAAAATAAAAAATAAAATACTTAGAAATAAATTTAACAAAGGAGCTAAAAGATCTATACACAGAAAACTATAAAATATTGATAAAATAAACTGAGGAAGATACAAATAAATGGAAAGATATCTCATGTTCATGGATTGGAATAATTAATATTGTTAAAATGTCCATGCTACCCAAAGGAATGTAAGGTTTCAACACAATTGCTATTAAAATACCAATGACATTCTTCACAAAAACAGAAAAAAATACTCCTAACAGTAGTATTTGTGCAGAACCATAAAAGACCCCAAATAGCCAAAGTAATCTTGAGCAAAGAGAACAAAGCTGGAAGCATCACATTACCTGACTTCAAAATATACTACAAAGCTGTAGCAATGACAACAGCATGGTACTGGCATAAAAAAAGACACAAAGGCTAATGAGACAGAATGTGAAGCCCAGAAATAAATTCATTTATTTACAGCCAACTGACTTCTGACAAAGGAGCCAAGAACACACAATGGGGGAAAGACAGTCTCCTCAATAAATGGTGCTGGGAAAACTGTATGTACACATGCAGAAAAATGAAATTAGACCCTCATCTCACATAATATACAAAAATCAACTCAAAATGGATTATAGACTTAAATATAAAACCCCAAACTGTGAAACTACTAGAAGAAAATAAAGGAGAAAATATCCATGATAGTGTTCTGGGCAGTGACGTTTTGGATATGACCCCAAAAACGTGGGTAACAAAAGCAAAAATGGAAAAGCAGGATTACATCAAGCTAAAAGGCTTCTGCATAAGAAAAGAAACAATCAACATAGTGAAGAGAACCTACAGAATGAGAGAAAATACTTGCAAACTCTACATCTGATGGGAGGTTAATATCCAAAATGTAGAAGGAACTCAACTCAATAGCAAGAAAACAAATAACCTGATTTTAAAAATGGGCAAAGAACCTAAATAGACATTTCCCAAAAGAAGACATACAAATAGCTAACAGGTATAATAAAAAATGCCCAACATCACTAATAATCAGGGAAATACAAATTAAAACCACAATGAAATATCACCTCACACCTTCTAGAGTGGCTATTAACAAAAAGACAAAAGATAAAAAATGTCAGTAAGGATATGGTAAAAAGGAAACCTTTGCACACTGTTGGTAGAAATGTAAATTAATGCAGCCACTATGGAAAACAGTGGAGGTTCCTCAGAATATCAAAATAGAACCACCACATGATCTGGTAATCTCACTACTGTGTGTATATATCCACAGGAAAGGAAATCTATATGTTGAAGAGATATCTGCACTCCCATGTGTAGGTGGCAGGGCCACGAGGAGATTAGCTTCTTCTCCCCATGAGAAACTAGGTTCCTTAGGTAGTTGTTGCCACAGAGGATAAGAAATTGATAGGAAATAGAGAGAATAAAAGAATACACAGAGACTAAGGTATGGTTTTATAGTTTTATATAAAGAAATCAGATAAAGTAGGGTACTCAAGAGTCTGTACCACATCTCCATAAGTAGTGCAGCCTTAAGGTTAGATTCATATAGGTTTTTATAATCACAGATATCAATTACCAGTTGCCAGGATAACAGATTTACATATCAGATAATTTTGGTTGCTATGGGTAACAGGTAGTTTCTGTTAGGGTTAAAGGTCTTTTCAAAGGGCTTCTAACAATTTCTAATCTATCTAGGTGAATAAACATTTACAAAGTCTTCCAAGGACTAACTTCTAAGTTCTAAGAGATAGTTATCAATTAACAGAGGAATGACAAAGAGGTATAGTGGCTCTATATTTCTTTGATCTAGTTATTGTGGACTTAAGACAGTCAGGAGAGAGCAGGAAGCCCATCTATACAAAACAAATTGTTCATAACCACAGGGGTGCGTCTCTTGCCTAGGTCACTCCTTGTCTCCGGCTCCCATCCTGTGAGCCAGATATTTACCTGTCTTGTCTTTCAAGAACAGTAAGACCTCACAGATTCTGAGATAACTGGGAAGCCTCTTGGAATGCATCCATACCAGAGCTTTGAGAGCCCTCCCAAGGTGAGGCAGCCCTTGATAGGCAAACTAATGAGTTCACATATTCCTTCAGGGCAAACCCTGCAAACTCCTGTTTCTGTCTTTAATATAGCAATATTAGACAATGCAATAAAATAATGATCTTATGAGCCACATCTCATTAATTCCTCAATCATCTTTCCCTAACACCCGTGTTCATTGCAGCACTATTCACAATAGCAAAGACTTGAAATCACCTTAGGTTTCCATCAATGTATAAATTGATAAAGAAAATGTGGTATGTAAACACAATGAAATGCTATTCAGCTGTTAAAAAAAAAGAAATCCTGTCATTTGCAACAATATGGATGAACATGGACTTTGTGTTAAGTGAAATAAGCCAAACTCAGAAGACAAATATTGTATGATCTCACTCATGCGGAAAGTGGAAGAGTTGCTCTCATGGAAGTTGAGAGTAAAATGGTGGTTACCAAGGGCTGGGGTCATTAGGGGATAAGGGAAGTGTTCCGGAGATGTTGGTCAAAAGATACAAAATTTCAGTTAGATAGGAGAAATAAGTTCAGGGGATCTATTGATTGTACAGCATGGTGACTATGGTTAACAATATATATTGTATTCTTAAAAAATACTAAGAGAGCAGATGTAACATGTTCTCCTCACAAAAATAACTGTGTGAGATAATGTGTATGTTATTAATAATTAGCTAGTTTAGGCGTTCCGCAATGTAGATATACTTTAAAACATCATGCTGTGCACAGCATATTATACAATTTTATCTGTCAATGTACAAAAAATAAAATATAAAAAATATTTTTAAAAATACAAAGTTGGGCAAGAGTCAAGATAATCAAAAGTACCAGCATGAGGGAAATCTTTTTCCTGTCTTTTGTCTTTTATTGAAGTATCTACACAGGAGCCCTTTTGACCAATAGCAAAAGTTTTTTGTTTTTTTTTTTCTCCTGGAAACAAAGGCATGAATTATGAGCAATCTTAGCTTAGTAAAAGCCACATGTGTGCATGCACATGTGTATATGTGTGTACATGGGTATGTAGGTATGTGTACATAGATGTGTGTACATGCATGATATGTATGTGTGTATATATGTGTGTTTGTATGTTTGTGTATGTGCATGCATGTGTGCATGTCAAGCATTGAAGTAGGCTGTGGTGATTAATTCTAAATTCAAACAATGGGGCTAATGTAAGACATGCTGGGGCTTTGTCCCACAGGGGACAGGAAGTCACTGACTCTTAAAGTAGAGAAGTGACATGGTCAGATCTGCACGTCAGAAAGATAACCATGGGGCTGGATAACTCTCTCTCCAGTTGACATTGGATGAGAGGAAGCAGAGGCCAAGGGGAAGGAAACTGGTTGGGAGATATTTTTGTACCAGTCCAGGGGGAAAGAAGAAAGGACCTGAAATAGAGCAGCAGCTGTGGAATAGAAAGGAAAGGATGATAATGCTCCAAACCTGAGACCCTGAGAGTCACCAGAGACAGACAACACGTGACAGGGAAATTTTTAATTAAATCAAGTATTTACCATGACAGTCAATTATTTTTCAATTGACAGTACTCCAAATATTTCATACAGGATTCCACTTTATTAAAGTTACAGTTCATTGCTGGGTGTGATCATGGCAAATATACCCAGGAAGAGTGACTGTTGTACTCTAAGGTGACTTACAGGGAACACGCTCAGGAAACAGGGAGGGCCGGGGAGCGGGAGTCTTGGCCTGCGGCAGCCGACCTAGCCTGTTCCCTGCCTCTTCCTGTTAGTAGGTGTGTGGCCATGGGTGGGTGACTTAACTTAGAGCCTCCATGGCCTCCTCTGTAAAATGAGGATAATAAGATCCCAACTTCAGTGTTCTTTTGAAAAATTCAAATATATAACATACCTGTTATCACCACAGAAATATTTTTAACAGAATTTTGCAAGTAGCGCCAAGTTTGGATACTGAAAGAATTGTCTCAGTTAAGTTACAGAACCCTATTCCTTTACCATGGCTTCTATCCTATACTAGTAAAATGATGACAGTAGCTTCAGTTTATTGAACACTTACTATATGGCAAGTACTGAAATCAATGTTTTACACACAGTGGCTCATTGAGTCCTCATAACAATTATCAGAGGCAGGCAGTGGTGACAGGCAAAATATTGAAGAACTAAGTATGGCCGCAGCATGGACTAATGGGAATAACCTAGAGCAGCCCATTGGAACAGATGTCAGTGATAAACAAATAGTCCAGATATACAGGTTCACGCTAACTAATTGAAGCTCTGGAAGTAGGCTCCCACTGTACCAATGAGGAAACTGGAGCTAATGGAGGATGTATAATTGTCTCAACCTAGATCACACAACTAGTCAGTGACAACACAAGGGCCCCAGTCTGGAACCATCTAACTCCAAAGCCATTGGTCTTAATCATTATGGTATCTAACCTCCCAACTCCAGATTTGTGCCATTGCTTTTGGTGCCTGAAATCTGCCATCAATATCAAAAGGATCAATGTATAGCTTAGGAGATCCCACATACATCCTTAAAACATTAGCAGAAGTTATGTTGAGGGAGTAAAAAGTCAGTAAACATCCAAGAATAACACGATAATAAACCCTAATCAAAAGAGCCTCATAGCAAATTTATTTCACCAAAAATACTTGAGTTTAGAAACATTATATTAGCTAAAAAATGAATAGGAGATAAAGAGGTTGAATATATAATTTTTTCCAGTGAATCATTTAATACCATCTCATGCATGTCTGTTCATAAAATTAAATTAATTAAAGTAGGTTACATAATAGTTTCTATTACATAGATTGAAAAGTGTTTCCAGGTGGCTTCTCTTCACACACCCTGTATCTATTTTGGGGAGTCTATGATAGCTGAGAAGATGCCAGACTTGACATTGGGCTCTGTTATATGCAATAGTTTTATTAATGATCTATAAAAGGTGTCCTTGATGAATCTTAATGAAAATTGTGGAGGCTTGTCTTTTCAGGACAATTGCTAAAAAGTCATAGGAATGACACCAGAATGCCAAGTAGGAACTGGTTTGTCCCCAACAGTTAATTAGAGCAAAGGTCTTAATCCTTTCGACAGGGTTGCCCTGACAAGCAATATGGCAGGACAAAGAATGAAAAACAGGAATTATGTTTCTTTCCCTCACTTAAGGCAAGAATGCTCAAGCCTGCCTGTCAGCCTCCCTTCCTTCTACTCTCTCTTTCTTGTGCTTTCTTTTTTCTTTCTTTCCCTCTGTTCCTTCCTTCCCCCTCCCTTCTTATTCCTCCTTCTTTCCTTCTCTTTCTCTTTTACTCTCTCTCTCTGTCTCTTATTTCTCTTTATTTCTCCCTAAAGCCCCCTTTCCCACCCTGTTCCAAAATGTCATTAAATACAGCATTCATTAGTCTGCACTCCTCTTAAAAATGCAGCAATTAGAGTGGTTTCACTACATGGATAAGGATCTTTGTTTTGCAAAATTATTTGTAATGCTGAAAATTGAATATATCTAGTAATAGTTGATAAAGCTAATATTGATTGAATGCTCAATCAATCAATGTGCCATGTACTTACTAAATAATCTTCCTGACTTACTTCACTTAATACCAACTACCTTGTGAGGAACAATTTCAGATGAAACTGAAGCTCTGATAGGATGAAAAACTTCTGACCAATGATCCACAGCTTGCATGTGGCTGAGCAAAGGCCCTGAGCCCTGCTCATCTGTAGTAAACTTAAAAATATAATATGATTTTTTAAAATAGCTTTTATTACCTTATTTAATAAATCACACTGCTATGGAATGAATTTTGTCCCCCCCAAATTCATATGTTGAAGCCCTAACCACAAATGTGATGCTCTCTGGAGATGAGGCCGTTGGGAGCTAATCAGGGTTAGATGAGGTCATGAGGGTGAGGCTTCATTACGGGATTAGTGCTCTTATAAGACACAGCAGAGAGCTTGCTGGCGTTCTCTCTCTCTCCCTCCACCATACGAGGACACAGTGAGAACACAGCCATCTGGGTGCCAGGAAGAGGGCTATCACCGGAACCTGGCCATGCTGGCACCCTGATCCCATACTTTCAGCCTCCAGAACTGTGAGCAACGAATTTCTCTTTTTCATGCCACCCGGTCCACCGTGTTTTGTTATGGCAGCCCAAGCTGACTTAGACACAGAGAAAATCAGAGAATCATAAAAATTTTTATCCGTTAGTATTAACCAATGTATCTTGAAATTTGTGATACCTCCATAAAACATTCCAGTTGTATTTAAAAGAAACTGTGTCTCCAACCCAGAATGTTTGGGGCTTTGAATGGAGGCCGGGAGGCACAGCAGCATGGCCAGATGTGGCCTGAGAGGGGTGCTGAGGGTCCCGGCTGTGGAGTTATGTGGCTGCCAGGCAGGTAGGACAGAGGGCACCTTGGAAAAGGAAATGCACTAAACACTAAGGGGAATTATGAAGGGAAGGGGAGGAAATTACAGGGAATAAAAGAAGCTCCAATAGGTGCATTTAGGTGCATGCCCCCCCATGCACACACACCCCTGCCGGAGCCTCTCCCAGCCCTGAGTTAGTGCAATTTCAGGAGAGAAACAACTGTCCTAAAACATCCAGAACTCCCCCTTCCCGGAAGCCGGCACAATGAGGAAATGCTGGCTTGGCACACGGCTGCCCTGACTCAGTCTCTGTGTTCTGAGATTCGGGGTGCGAGGGAGGCCGGCTCTTCATCCTGCTCATTTTCAGCAGCTCTGCGTGGTGAGTGGCTGGATCATTGCTCTCAATTTTCTCTCACTAGATCCACCTTGTTTTTGAATAGGAATGCTAGGTCGGAACTTCCTCCATTACCTTTCCACTCCCAGAAGCAGGAGATTAGTGTTGACGGGAGTGCACACAACAGTAATGTCCAAACAGCAGCATCCAGCTTGGAGTCTGGCATTACCACCTGTGTGACTTTGAGCAAGTGACTTAACCTCTCTGGGATCCAGTTTCCTTAGCAGTAAAATGGTAATAAACCACCCCAATGAAAGCTCTGTGAATGCACAAAATGGTTTGCGTATTTGGGTCACTGCTTATGTCTATAGAGTTCTTCAACAGATACTTGCCGAAAGAATGAATAAATGAGCTACATATGTAGCACAGGGTGGTTGTGAGGATGAAATGACACTATGAAGATAAAAGGCCTGACATGGGAGAGGTAATAGGCATACCTTAATTCTCTCCAAGCCTCAGTTTCCTCATCTGTAAAATGGGAATTTATACTACTCATAGGTTTCTACTTCTCAGAATCACTGTGGCTGTCACAGTGAGAGCATGGATTGAGAAGCACTTTGTGAAATCACAACTTCCTTGCTAGTATAAGCATGGTCACTTGCAAACTTTCTGGGAAGCAAATGGACCCTATGTTTTGTAAGGTGGCCTGATGCCCTCAGCGAACTCAAGAGATCTACAAAAGGGAGGCCAAGGCCACTGGCTTTGGAGATTAATTTGTAGAGACTCTGTTATCCATATATTGGGCTGAGCAAGCTCAGACTACTGCAGTGGTCTGTGTATTTTTTTTCTTTTCTTTTCTTTTCTTTTATTTTATTTTATTTTTTAGATACAGGATCTCACTCTGTTGCCCAGGCTGTAGTGTGCAGTGGTGCAATCATAGCTCACTGCAGGCTAGAACTCCTGGGCTCAAGTGATCCTCCTGCCTCAACTTCCCACATAGCTGGGACTACAGCCATGCACCACTATGCCTGGCTAATGTTTTTTATTTTTATTTTTGTAGAGACAGGGTCTCACTATCTTGCCCATGCTTCATCCCACTGCACCAAACTGCTGTTCTAGTGAAGTTAGGTCTCTTCATTCATCCATTTGCTTGACAGTGATGACAGTCTAATTTACAGAACAACTGCTACTGGATTATGCTTCCTGTCATTCCTCCAGCAATTTCTACAGATTGATTAATTGATTTAAAAGGAACCCTTTGAAGCATATAAATTGAAAGAAGAATTCCAAGATTCTTTATCTTTCACCATATAACTGTAACATTCCTCCTCAATAGTTCAACTAAAAGAAATAGTCTTCAATTGTTTGCTTGTTAGTTATTGCATTATTTGTTCCCAGCTATATAGAGCTGAAAAATAATAATAATGATAATTCAGTCTGTTTTTTGTTTAAAAGAGATCTTAAGTGGAAGCCCACCATGAAAAACAGAGAGTAGACCTGCTCTATTTGAAAGGAGATGGTTTGCTCCCCTCCCCAACTAGCAGGTCCAAAGGCATTGTAAGTGATTCCTCTGGGACTCTTAGACACATCTTGGCATAGCCACAGGCCTGTGGAACAAGAAAGCCATTGAGCTTTGTCCATTAAACACCTTTGAGAACTGACTATGCCTAAGTGCTACGTGTTGTGCTAAGTGGAAATGAAAAGTGGCATCCCTTCCCTCTAGAACCTCAGAGTGTATGGAGAAGAAAGAGAAGGTGCAAATGTTCATAATGCAGGTGATCTGCAGTCATTTTCTCTTAATTTGTGGCTGTTAAGACACAGCAAAACATCCCTGGGGCTCTGCTCTGGAAGAATTGAACAAGACTTGTCACTCAGAGCAGAATTGCCTCCGTTTTAGCTTCAAGAATGAATTTACCAAGGTGTACAGTTAATCACATGAATCAGTTTTGTAAGAACTGATCTTGAAATACATGTTGTGTTTGTGGTTCTTTGCTATCGCAGGGCAGCCTTGCCAAAAAGGATCAATGTCTGTAAATTATTAATTACTTTTACATAGTTTCATTCTTATCTTTTATTTAAAGCAAATCCCAGACCTAACAAAATTAAAGGGAAAAAATAAGCAGTACAGTTAAGAAATTTTAAGTCTTCTTGTTATGATTTTTGTTTTGTAGAAGAGAAAAAAAAAACATCTAAATGTCTTTTCATTAAGATGCTCCAGTGCATTCCCTGTATAATGTTAATTACCTAATGACATTAGCACCCTGTGCTGTTTAATAGTCCCTCACAATTAGTTGGCAAAGCACTTTAACATCCATTATCTCCTTTGGGGCTCACAACAGCTCTGCGAGTGAAGCAATCAGGTAGAGCTCTTGTTTTACAGCCCGTTGCAACTCAGGGTCAGATTAAGCTATGTGCCCAGAATCACCTGCCAGGCGCCATGCCTCTGTTGCAAAAGACTGTGAGGTTTAAAAACACAGAAGTGCCAGTTTAATCCTAGAATCTTGCTTACTGGACCTATGGCCACAGAAAAGGCTTTTACTTTACTTTCCTGGGCTGCAGTTCCTTCATAAATGATAGGCAACCAAGTGGGCCTTAGTGCATGCCAGGCACTATTCTAAACTGTCTACATTGGGAAAGTTTATTCACCTAATTTTTTTATTTGACAATGCTGTTGTCATTAACATTTTATATTAATAGATGTGGAGATTGAAGCATCTGTAGAAAAGTAAAACAACTTCCCTATGACCTATGCAGGCAGTAAGTGACAGGGGTCTGGCACGAGAGTACACGATATTAACCCTCACACCACAGTGATGCTCATGTAATAGCAAAATACGAAAAATGTAAATTGTGACTGATGATTATGCCAGTCAAGGTAGTCCTGGTTACTCTGAAGCACAAATATCCCCCCAGATCTCAGTGGCTTAAAATGACAAGATTTATTTACTTTTTTCACATTTTGTGTCCATTATGGGAGGATGGGGAGGTAGCAGGCTCCACTATACTTCATCCTGAGTCAAGGACCCTGGTTAGGAAGACTTCATCCCGAGCTCCTTGACTGATGGTGGATACAGGAGAGAACATTTTTAAAAGGGAGTGTAGTTGATCAGGCCCTTAAAGCATCTGCCCAGAAGTGGCATGTATTACTTCTGCTAACATATAACACCAAACACGCAGGAAGGTGTAATCCTATTTTATGCCTGGACACTGCAGGAGTGGACATGGTTGGTGGACAGCACAAATGACCACTCCCAATAATCCCCCGCACAGAAGCTCCCTGGGAAAGTGCATCAGACACTGACACGCTCCTCTCAAGGCCTGGATGCTATTTCTTCTCTTGCCTTATTAGATTTTTTCGCAATGATCCCCACGGTTTTCATTGTCAGTGGATATAGGGTTCCATATACTTTTTTTTCCCAAATATTTATTGTCATAAAAAGATGTACATGGGTCATTGAATACAAAAGTAATTTCCCAACTGAGCATATAATTCCAGTTTTATGAATGTACACTTTTTAACTTAAAAGTTAAAGTCAAAACAATGACCTAGAGACTAGGAACTTCACTAGGGTCAAAAATCACCTTACCCTTTATCTACAAGCATTTCTTCTAATGTTCATGGTTTGCTTTTCTACTACCTAATATATTTCAGTATTTCCATATTCTTAACCCAATTCAACTTTATTTTCCTATAAAAATGGTAATCATTCATTCATTTATTCTTTGAAAAAAAGGGGGAGGTGTTTTCAGCCCTGCTGTTCGAAAGGCACAATGCTGCAGGCTGTGAGAGAGACAAGGATGACTCAGACAGGAATATTGGCATTAAGGGGCTTATACTCTTTATCAAGGAGCTTGGATATGTAGGAATATTAATAGAGCCTATTGAACACTCATCCACCCATCCACTCACCTACTCATTAAACATCTATCGAATGTAAATCAAGTGCCAGACACAATGCAGTGTTAAAAGAGGTATGTAGAAAGTAGTCATGCAAAGTTCCTACCCTCAATTAGTTTACAGGAAACAGATGATTATAACAGCACCCTAATTGTTGTTCACCCAGGAGGCAGTGAGAACACAGGGAAAGGCACATAATCCAGACTGAGAAATCAGGGCAGCTTCCTGGCCAACATTACACTCAAGCTTCACCTAAAAGATGACTAGGACTCTTCCACTGAATGAGCCAATGGACATGCCAGGCCAAGGGAGCATCATGGGCCCAGAGAGGAAGAAGGGACACAGGGGGCAGACAGGATTTGTTTACAGATGGCTGGGGTCTGATGTGTGCATGAGAAATGAGAGGGATAATTGAGGCACATGGAAGAGTTGGTGTGCCAGACTAGGAATTTTCCATTTTATCTTACAGGCCAAACTATCTAAATATTTTGATCCCCATCTTTATCAATAAAACTACATGAAGACATGCAAAATCTAATAAAGCATATTTATTATCTATTCTATTAATTATTTTCATATGTTTAAAAATATATGCTATAAGATATACATTAAATATGGATTTTAAAAGGTAATAATGAAATAAATAATATTTTTAAGTATTTTTAATTTCAGTACAAGAATCTCTCTGCTTTCACTATTTCTTAGAGCAGTGGGTTTGAACATATTCTTTTTTTAAAAAACGCCATAGTTTATGATACAGTAATGTAAAGATTGGGTTCCAAATTCAATTTATTTCTGTACCTGGCTTTCGTGGCTATCAGAGCTAAATACATACGTTATAAACACTGGCAGATCTCGGGTGGGACTGGCATTCTTGGCTGTCATGGCACTAATCAGTTATGCCGAAGCTCTGTGAAAGTCTGGTAAATTTTTTTCTTATTCGATATCTTTTGGTTATTCTGACAACATCGTTAGAAGGCAATACATTTTTATATTTTCAGCAAATAGATTCAAACCTCACCAAAACTCCTTTAGAAGATTTTTAAACAGGTTAGCAAATATGTAGCTCTGATAATTTTGCTAGGTGATAGACGATAACTTAGGTTTGACAACAAAATTCTCATAAAGATGGAAACATTTCCAAACTTCCATTTTTAAAATGCTCTCTTCGGAGCATCAATTTCTTTAAAAATCAGTTACTTTCTCACTCATTCTTAAGCTGTCATCTTGAGTTTGAAGAAACAAATTAATCACGTTTGTGTTTTTTCCCCAAATGTATGCTTAGAGGGAATATTAATGGCAACCCATTATCACTAAAAGAACCAGCAAATTTGGAACACTTGTCTTTTTTGTCAAAGAAAAATGGATAACTCATCTTTAAGTTTGACAACTCTTTTTAAGCATTTTGAAGTAACATCACTGCATTTTTTTTTGCAGCAATGAAGATTTTTATGCCTATTCTACTTCAAAGTATCAGATTCTACCATTTGAATTTCTATATAAATGACATCATTTAATCACAAACTAAAGTTATTCCAAATACTCTGAAAGTAAAGAAGGGATGTATATGAGTGTAGGAAATTCTCCAATGACAGAAACCCCCTTCTTTCCTCAAGATGCGTCCTCCATGCTTACAGGCAGAGGATGGCCCAACACGGACCCCGTACACTTGCTAAGATCAACCTACATATCAAATTTTGGTAGAGCTTTTTCAAGATACATAACAAAAGCTGTGAATGGAAGTTCTAATATTTTCTTCCTGCATCTCAAAGGATGACACAGCTCTGCCCTGGGATGGAGACCATTGCTCTAGAGGGTAGGGGCACAGAAAAGAATGATGAAGTCACATTTGTGTTTAGAAGCAGCCTCTGGTAGCCATGAACAGCATAGGCTGGAAGGAGGTTGGGCTGAAGCATGGACCCCAGACTGAGGCATGATGGTGGCTTAAAATAGGTTGTTCACAGAAGGACTAGCAAGAAAGAAACAATTATAATTTGGGTTGGAAACAGAATGTGCAATGAAGTGAAGAATCGATAATCTAGCCCAAGTTTATGCATCATTGGGTGGAAAAAAGATGCTGGTGCCATTCCCTGAAACAGAGGTTACATAGCAGGTTTGGGGAGAAGGTTTATAAGAGCACTTAAAAGTAAAGATAAAAGGCTAGGGGTGTTCAGAGGAGGAAGATAGTCCTTTCAGTTACTACAGAACCCAAGAAGGCTTCATGGAAGAGGTGGCATTTGAATGGACAAGAGTTGAATTTATGGGTAGGCAAGACTGGGACTGCTGCCAGAGGCCAAGGGTACCTACTCTTCCCTTATGCATGTGTCTCTCTGTTCACTTATGTCAACAGGTATGTGAGGTCAAGGACAAAGCATGATGTTGACATGCGGATCGGAATCCACTCAGGCTCAGTGCTGTGCGGCGTGTTGGGACTGAGGAAGTGGCAGTTTGATGTCTGGTCTTGGGATGTGGACATTGCAAACAAACTTGAATCCGGAGGAATCCCAGGGTAAGCCAAAGCGAAGCACTTTCTTGATTAACTGTTGCCATCTGCTCACTTTGTCACAGTGTGTTTCCTGTGTGCAGAATTCAGAGGTATAGATCTAAGAAGCAAATATGTAGCGCGAGACCAGATATTGAAATATCATACAACTATTAGCCCCCAAAATCTAGTAAAATGCATCAAAGGCAACAAGGATGGTGGGACGACACTGAGGGGTGCAGGTCCCTGCCCCGCATAGCATTGGTTCTTAGACACGGCTACCCGTTGGAATCAGCAAAGGAGAATTTTCAAAACACTGGTGTCCAGTCCCCATGCTGTTTCATTTAAAGTAGAATCTATCTTAAGTTCTTAAATCAATTCTAATGGACAACCAGAGTTAAGACCTACTGACTTTCTATGTGTGGCCCAGGGCTCGATTCAGGAAATTCAGGCTCTTCCTTGAAAACTCAGCTTTCCAAATTTGGCTAGCAAGACTGATTGATATATTATGGAATCCTCAAAGGTGCTAGTAGCCTGCAAAGGCCAGTTGAGCTTTGAAAAGTGGGCCGGGCGCGGTGGCTCACGCCTGTAATCCTAGCACTCTGGGAGGCCGAGGCGGGAGGATCGCTCAAGGTCAGGAGTTCGAAACCAACCTGAGCAAAGAGCAAGACCTCGTCTCTACTATAAAATAGAAAGAAATTAATTGGCCAACTAAAAATATATACAAAAATTTAGCTGGGCATGGTGGCACAGGCCTGTAGTCCCAGCTACTCGAGAGGCTGAGGCAGAAGGATTGCTTGAGCCCAGGAGTTTGAGGTTGCTGTGAGCTAGGCTGATGCCACGGCACTCACTCTAGCCTGGGCAGCAGAGTGAGACTCTGTCTCAAAAAAAAAA
>CAUYRT010085264.1:0-57838 GCA_963574885.1 Lepilemur ruficaudatus
CCGGTGTTCACTTGTGGCCCCGTGTTTGGGGTTGGGTGGGTCGGCGGGGCCGGCCTGGGACTCGAGCCCCGGCAATAACGGTGCGCATCGTGCAAAAAAAAAAAAAAAAAAAAAAAAGAATGCCATAAGTGGTAATGCCAGGTACCAGTGGATGTCCAGCCAGTCCTCTGGAGCCCTATGACTTGCACAGAGCAGACATGTGAAGTACAAGCCCAGTCTGGGGACTAGCCTGCCTGCATGAACCCCTGGCACTGCTTCCAGGAAAGTCAAGAGAAATATGACCAAGCAGAAGAACCAGGTAGCAGCCAGCAAGGCCCAGCTGCAGAATGGGGAGAGGTAAGGTCTAGCAGCCACAAAGAGGCCCTTGTGGAACAAGCTGATGGCATAGAGGTAACAGAGACTGCAGTACTGGTGACCACAGCAACCTCATGCAGATGCCACAGAAGGGTACAGTGTGGTGGGCTCAGCAGCAGTAAAGCTGCAGTCAGAGATGGACAAAGGGCTGGGTGTGGTAGCTCACACCTGTAATCCCAACACTTTGGGAGGCCAAGATGGGAGGATAATTTGAGGCCAAGAGTTCAAGACCAGCCTGGGCAACATAGGAGATCCCGTCTACAAAAAATAAAAAAATTAGCTGGGTGTGGTACACACACCTATAGTCCTACTCAGGAGGCTGAGGTGGGAAGATCACCTGAGTCCAGGAGTTTGAGGCTGCTGTGAGCTATGATAGCACCACTGTACTCCAACCAGCCAAGACCCTATCTCTAAAAAAAGAAAAATGGATAGAGCTTCTTGATCAGTGCATTCAGCACATGCCAATGCTGACCAGCCTCCCATGTACTTGGGATTGCAAAGTACAGGCCCAGCACAACTCTGTTTGCAACCCATGCCTAACGGGTCCTCCAGCAATATCAGAGCTGTCAGCACCAGCACACAGCTCAGCAATTCCACCATTTTTGCAGGGTCCTACAACCAGCCCTTCAGACCCCTCTCCACAGCCAGGAGCCCCACCAGAAAAAGCCAACATTGGTCATGGGGCTAGCTTTCTCTAGGAGCTCACTACCTCCAACTCAGGCTGAGGACTACTAGAAGGGCCTGAATGCTGAGCTTCATGAGACTAGCCCCATGGGCTTGGGGACAAGGATAGACTACAGGGCTGCTAGAACCCTGCCTACCTCTTCCTGTCTGAATCCCTCTCTGGCTTCTTTAAACACTTGCCTCAGGAGTACCTTTGATCCCCATCTCCCTCCAGCTAGAGATGTCTACCCCTCCCACGCAATTGGAGAGAGGAAGGGGCAACATTATCCACAAAGCGGGGGGCAAGGCTTCTCACAAGATTTGCCCTTGCTATATGTGTGTACAAGGTTGCAAAAGTGAAGCTGGGACAGGCCTACAGACCCACTGTGGGGGAATAGCATAGGGCAGTTCCCAGGAACCAAGGTCTCAGGGACCCTTAAAGGAAGAAATAGACTGGCAAGTCCCAACACATTCCCTCCAATAGGAAGTCATGCAAGATCAGCTTTGGTCCTCTCTGCCTGTCCTCTTCAGAGCAGGATCTTCCCCATAGCAGTTTTCCTCCTGCTCTGTTCTCCCCTGAGGGATGCATATGGTGTTCAAACTACAGCAAATAAAAACCTGAGAACAGGAGAGGAGGAAGATCCCCCTAGTACCTCCTCTGTCCCCCACTAAGTCCTCCCTGTCTGCTGCCTGGCTGCCAGCCGGAGGCTGCTCCAGTGCCTGCACCTTTTACCCCATGCTGTCAGCTCCAGTATCTCATGGTACTGAGATCTTGACAATGATGTCAACCACAGCTGCCTCTCTGTGAGACCCAGAACAAGTGGGGTCAAAGAACAGCACGTGGGCTCCTGAGAGCTGCTGGCACTGGGGGCTTCATGACCTACAGGACATTAGAAGGACCTCAACATCTACCCTCGGATCACAGCATTTCAGTGTCTCCCTCATACACACGTGCCAAATGATGGGGAGGGAGGGGAATTGGCCCCAGCATGTGGTAGATCACAGTCACTAAGTCTACTTATTTATTATTTATTTTTAAAATATATTTAAACAGCAGCAATCACTTCCAAAATGCAAAAAAAAAAAAAAAATTACAATTTTTAGAATAAAATTATAACCTTTATATGCGGGTCCGAAAGAATTGAAGGTAAAACTGGGAATCAAATCACGCAGCACTGGAGGTGGCTGAAGAAGCCAAGGTCCATTGGTCAGGGGGCCAAGCTGATTAAGAGGTCCCAACCTGTGAGGTCCCCACCCCCAAATCATACCCCCCAGCTTCCCATTGACGGAACCAGTGTCCTCTGGGTTAAAGAAGAAGCAGCAGAGAGCTGGCCCTTTGTGGGGGATCCCCCAAACCCAGTCCCCCCATCAGCCAGGGACCTGCTAATCGACCTCCTCCATGTTGCTGTAGGTGGGGGCTGGGCGATCCACAGGGGGGGCGAAGCGTTCAGGGGCTGTCCGCGTGGGGGCCACCTCGGGGGCCTGGCCAGGGCCTAGTCCCTGCAACAGAATATGAGGACAGGGGTTGGGGGCTGCCCAGCATGCTGCCTGGCATCCCGGGGGTGCTGGCTTGGAGCCCTGGCACCCAAGGGAGGGCCCCAAGGCAGGCGCAGACAGCAGCGGCGTTGAGACAGAGAGACGAGATCGGGCCTGAATAGTCTCGCTTTATTAATGTTTTAAATACAGGAAGTAGCTTGGGCAGGGCCAAGCCCCAGGCCAAGGATCAGAGCAGCAGGAGGAATGGACAGACAGCTGGATGGATACCCACCCTAGGATGCCCTGCCCCTGCAGGGACCATAGTCCCCACCCTCTCCGACCAGCTGCACATACTTCGGACCAAAGCCCAGAGGTGTTCCCCAAGACAAAGGCAGGCATTGCCTGGCAGGCAGGTAGGTGGGCCAGCTCACAGCAGCTGCCTGCAGGCGAGCTCATCTCCAGCGACTCTGGGATACCAGAGGATAGAACACGTTGAGCACGAGGGCCACCAAAGCTGCCACGGTGCCAAGGACAAAGTACCGAAGGCAGCCCTCATCTGGTGTGGTAGGGCCACGTGGTGGGGGGCCCACCCAGTCTTGGGGCCCCCAGGGACCCAGAGGCTCAAGCCCCTCAGGCACTGGCTCCTCCTCAGCCTCCAGCTCCTGCCAAATCCGGGAAGCCTATGGTATGTGGAAATGGCCATCAGCACCCGGGGTTGGGGGGGGGAGGACCCAGTGTCCCTGAGACCCTTGGCCATGACAGTCCTGCTTGGAGTGACTGGGGCTAACCCCCTGCATTCCAGATCAAGCAGCAGGGAGGCAGGCAAATAGCCAACCTCAGGGGTGTTTAGACTGAGAGCTACAGGGTGAGAGAATCTTGACAGCACTTGGGCCTCCTCAAGACAGCTTCCCAATCCACACGCAGTTCCAAGGGAGTTGGTTTGAGGTTATCTGGCCAATTTTTTAGTCCAGGCCTTCCACAGAGGGGACTGGCTCATGCACAACAGGACTGGCAATCCCAGGGCAATCTCCTTGTTCCCTCCCACCCATGTCCAGATTCTGACCAGTTTTCTGCAAGGATTTATCTAAGGCTGATAGAAAGGGCTCAAGGGAAGAAAGGGGACAAAAAGGAAGCAGCCAGTTCAGAAAAGAGATGTGACTATGCCCCACCAACTGGACCTGTGGCACACCATGTCGGTAAAAGACCCTGAAAGCTCAGCAGGACAGATGCTCACCTCAGAGAGTATGACAGCCACCAAAGGATGTGGCCAGCCCAGATAGGCCTTGTTCTGAGTGCACACCAGATCAGAGTGATGGTCACAAGTGAAGATCTGTGGGCTGGCATGTGGGGAACATGTGGAGGAAATCTGGGAGTGTCAGGTATAGTCTGGTCACAGCACAGTGCCCAGGGAGGATCAGAGCAGTTGTCTGGCCTGTGTCAGGTGGGTGTCTATGTGAACGCCAGTGGCAGCATGTTGATGTACGTGTACCCTTCTGAGTGTCCCTAGGGCATGAGGATGCCTCTGGATAAAGCTTTGATGTAAGAAAATCCTATCCACAACTCTGACGAATCCCAAGGGTTGGGGGGGGGGGCTGTCGCTGAAGGAGAGGAAGCTGTATCCCCCAAGCCTATCTCCAATCTGTGATTTATCCCCCACTAGCCTATAAAGCCTCCCCCATGCCTCACCTGGCTGACAGCAGCCTCGGCTGTAGGGCCTAGGTCTGGGTGGTGCTCAGAGTGACCTGCCCTGGGGGGCCTCTCCACAGGAGAGTTCCGCCGGCGATAGAAGAGTACATAGGCATAACGTGTCACAACCTGGCTCTCGTCTACCGTTGTCACCGTGCTGTCATCAAACAAGCGCCAGCCTATAGCAGGGTGGAAAGAGTGTGAACATAGCCTATACCACCACCCCTACCACCTATCTTGCCAGCTGTGTGTGCCCTCACCCACGTCACTGCGCTGACTGCTTCGATCATTGGGCAGGCGTGCACAAGCAGTGTAGTGGCCACCGATCATGCCTCCATAGTGGTTGATGACGGCATACAGATCATAGCTGGGCAGCTGCTCCTCTTTCTGACCAATGCAGAACTTGCTCAGGTCCAGGTTCCTGCAATCACAGTCAGGGATAGGAATGAGAGTCAATAGGTGCTCAGGATGCCCACCCTGGTCCCAGCGCCTGCCCCTAGTCACCAAGGGTCCATCACTCACCGAACAGGGAATTCCACCAAGTCATTGATCTTGTCCCGCCAGATGAAACTACGAAAGGAGAAGCGCTTGAGCTGCACAATGAGCACATTTGGCAGGCGCCACAGCAACAGCTGCTTGGAGGCCTCACGGTGCTGTTTGCACTGTGGGCAGTACCTGGTAGGGGACAGAAGTGGCATCAGGACCAGGTGGAAGTCTCTCTTCCACCCTGCCTCACTACCTTTCTGCTGCCCTGTTCTCACCAGGCCTCCTCTGGTGCCAGCACCTCAGGCCGTGTGAAGAGGTTGAGGCACTGGTCCAGGGTGAAGTGGCCAGCACGGGCAGCCTCACCAGCAGAACCTGGATCCTCAGCACATTCCAGCTCCTTAGAGGCTACCAACACGAACTCCTGTAGGCGCTCATTGTTCCGCCAGACCAAAGCCAGGCTACAGTCATCACCCAGCTCCAGTGGGGTCTCTCCTGGAGATTGGAGGGAGACAGGTCATGCAGCTGTGGAGAATAGCCAGCTCAACCTACCCCCTGGGTCCTACCCATGGCCTCAGACACCTTTGTCCTCCAGCCGCTGCTCTCTGTTGGATGCATCAATTTTATAGATGAAAAACTGGGGTGTGTGAGCATTCATGGCTTCACTTGGATGTTGGTACCCAGGCACAGCAGCTGTGAAAGAACATGATAATCAAAGCTTCCCTGTCCATTAGGGCCTAAACAAGCTCCCTCAGACTCCCGTACTTTCCACCCCAGCTCTCAGAGCCTTTTACTAGATCTTACCTTCAGGCCGGGACACTCTCTCACAAGCAGGCAAGGAGCCAACCTCAATGGGCCCACTGGCCAGCATTTCAGAAGAAATTCCACTGGTGCTGGGCACAGGACCCCGATCTGGGGCTGCCCATACCCGAGGAACCCCTGTGTCCCCCTCAGCCACAGGGGTTACCAACTGGAGCTCAGGTGGCTGAATGGAGTCCCTCTCACTGTCCCCAGCCTCCAGAGAGTTAGTGGAGAGCAGCGTGGTACAGCCAGGGCCCTGGGACTCCAAGGCCATGCGGCCAGGCTGGAAGGGTGGTTGGAATACACTCACAGAGTACCTGGCAACAGACAGCAAAGCAAGTAAGAATCCTGACCAGCCTATCAGGCACCTCTGTTCCCACCCACCCCACCCTAGTCCAACCACTGGGCCCTTACCGGGCATAGCCCTCTAGCAGCTGAGCAAGACGGGCATAAGTGAGGCGTGAGGCAGGTACACTGACCAGGAAGGGGTAGCCAATGTTCTCAGGGCGGCAGAGGCCCTTATGGTCAGGCCAGTGGGTTTTCTGGCAGAGCCTGGAGGGAAGGTGAAGATAAGGATAGAGCCTTAGCCCCACCTCCTATGACTCTGTAATGGGGTCTAGTCTTAGGACCTGGAAACTGAGTATGCCAGCTCTGCCTCCCTTAGGGCCTGGTAAAGTAGGGGGTGGCAGGTGGAGGGCTTAAAACATATGTGCCTTTGTCCAGAGGGAAGAGGCACGGTGGCAAGTGGATGGTGGAGAGGAAGGGTGAGGGGAAACCACGGGGGTCCTCACTGGTTGCAGTAGCCCACACGGTAGCACCGGGTACAGCGCTTCAGCTTTTCATCCTCCGACTGTTGCTTCCGCTGACAGGCCGCACACTTGGAGATGGGGATGCTGGGCACCTGGGGGCGCTAGGGTGGGTCGTGAGGCTCAGCAAGGTCAGGCAGGAGCATACTCTCCCACTAGAGCCCTGTGCCATCTGGTTGGTCCCTACTCACCTGCTGCACCTCTAGCACCACCACCCGCTCCTTAGCCAGATCTGGGGATAGCAGCTCAAAGCAGAGGAGCATATCTGACGAGGACACAGTGTCCAGAGAGTGGGAGGGCAAGAACACACGGTGGAAGCGATTCTTAATTACCTGGGGACAGAGAACACACAGATCCCATATAAGGGTATGGTATCTTTTTTTTTTTCCTACACACTGCTTCAGTTCTCAAAAAAAAAATTTTTTTTTTTTTTTGAGAAAGGATCTCACTCTGTCACCCTGGCTAGAGTGCAGTGGAGTCATCATAGCTCACTGCAACTTTGAACTCCTGAGCTCAAGTGATCCTCCTGCCTCAGCCTCCCAAGTAGCTGGGACTATAGGCATGTGCCACCATGCCCGGCTAATTTTTTCTATATATTTTTAGTGGGCCAATTAATTTCTTTCTATTTTTAGTAGAGACAGGGGTCTCGCTCTTGCTCAGGCTGGTCTCGAACTCCTGGCCTCAAGTGATCTTCCTGCCTCAGCCTCCCAGAGGGCTAGGATTACAGGCGTGAGCCACAGTGAGCCCCAGGTTATGGGATCTTTTTCCTAGTCCTGTCCCAGGATGTAAGGAGAAGGCCTGGCTCTGCCTTGCATCTATGTGGACAAGGGTGGGCTTTGTAGGCCAAAAGAGGCATATGCCTCTGCTAGCACCAGTCTCAGTGCCCAAGGCTATAAGGAGCCTGGTGCATCAGAGACCCTGAAAGACCAGGCCACATGGCTCTGAAAGACCAGAACCACACGGCTCTCCACACTGAGGGCCTCTACCCTGCTATAACTAGCAGGAGCCTGCTAAGACTGCAATATATTATCATGAATGGTCCACACTGGAGGAGCCTCCTCCCTACTCTTAACTCCTAAGAAAAAACCAGCACTGTCAAAGTTAAGGCTATTAACCTTTGGGGAGAGCCTGCACACAGATCTAGGATAAAAGAAAAGCAGCAAGATGGAGGCAGAACCATAGCAAAGGAAGGGACAGTCCTGCAGTTCAACCTCCTTGTCTAAAGAGAAAAACGCAGTTGAGGTCCACAAACAAAAAAGGGTGTAAACCCTGACAATGGCTAGAACTGAATTCTGTTCCACAGTCCAAATACTTCGTTTCAACCATGCCTCAAATAACAGCATACCACCTATTTCTGTGCAGTAGCATACATATTCGTATATATGTGTACAGATGCCAATGATTGTACACGTGTCTGTGCTGTGAGTATACACATGTCTGCATATGTAAGAGCCCAGGGAAGAACAGACATACCTCAGCCAGACGCAGGTTCTCAGGCTTCACATGGACACTCTGAGAAAGGGAGTCCAATACTTCACTTGCACAGGAGTTCTCCTTGCTGACGCTCACCAGGAACTACAGCAAAAAGGGCAGAGTCAGTGGGGGAAGTGGGCCAGGTTCTCTGGGACAGCCCAGAGGGGTAGGGGTTTACTCCTCACCTTGATGGGCTTGCTGTGGGGCTCTCGGGCAAAATAAAAGATGGGAAGAACCTTTTGCTTTTGTGGCAAGGGCACCGGCAGATAAAGAAATGGATCAAAGGTGATGGAGACCTGTGGATGCATAGGTGGCACTGGGTGGCCGCATAGAGAGGAGGAAACAGGATGCTTGTTCCCAAAGAGCTCATTCAAGACCCTCTGATGACTCTCAGGGCCCTCACAGCCAACCAGCTAACTCTCAGGCTTGAGAATACTAGATGGAGCAGGAGGGCCCACAGGAAGAGAACAATCCCTCTTTCTGGCCCTTGAGGCTCTGCTCAGCTTAGCCACCAATTTGTCCCTCACTTGCACCCCATGTGCCTTTCCAATCTTACCGACAACCATATCACACCTTCCTTTGCCATACATCTCTGAGCCCAAACGTCACTTTTACCTTAGTCAGGAACCCTACCCTAAGGCCTACCTGCCAGCTTCCTTGCCCAAACCTTACCCCGCAGCACCTGAAGATGCACGAGTCTGAACTAATCTGACCAGACTATCTGAGCCAAACTAGGGAGCCCATCACACCTTGGCACACACTGGGCACACCAGCTTCGACTTGTACTGGCCCTGAAACAGGTCCACGATGAAAGAATCATTCCTCATCTTGTGCCGCTGCCATGCTTCTTCAGCTACCACCTGAGAAGCAGAGTGATGAGAACCAAGGAGACCTGGGGGCTGAGATGCACATGAAACATGCCCATCCTCTACCTGTGACCCTGACCTCATCAGGTCGCCCATCTGAGTCCACGGTCTCTGTGTAGGGCTTGTTCTGGATCCGATTCAGGTCCTCGTGCAGCCCATCCAGCAGGAAAGCCATGAATTCCTGGGCATCGTGCTGTGCATAGCCTGTGAACTGGCTGGCCTTGCTTGCTACAATGGCCTGGATGCAGGAGCCAAGGTGTGAGCATGAAGCACTACCACCCACTGCACACCCAGCTGGCTGGCCCTCCCTACCCTCTCCAGCCAAGGGTGGTAGTGGCCACAGATCACCTTCAACTTGGAAGGTTGGAAGGCATGGTGGGTGCCCTTCCATAGTGCCCGAAGCAGTACAGCAAAGCCGATAGCCAGACGCCCGCCTGTCCCCAGCGGGTTGTTGTAGTTGATCTCAGCCTCAAAGGAGCGATCTAGGAAAAGCAGCCAAGCAGAAGTATGAGGGACAAAGACACCCCTTCTGCCCGTACCCCAGGCTTCAGGCCCTGCCCTCACCATGGAAGAAGTCTCGGAGTTCCCGAGTGTTGGATAGAGACTGAATGACGCTGTTCATGAAGCAGGTGTTGCCTAAATTGACAAGGCCAGTGAAGCCTGGCAGACACACCTTCTTCTCTTCCTCTTCCTCTTCCTCCACGCTATCTCCACTCACTGGGCTGTGGGGCATGGGTGGTACCATACATGTGGGCTTGGGCTGTGGGAGCAAAGGGGACATGAGAAAACAGCCTCAAGGCTCTCAAGCCTCCATTCTTGGCCTTACCCACCCCAAAATTCTCACCGAAGCTAGGTGTGGCTCTGGCTTTGGGGCTACATGTTCCATAGGAGTGCGAGCTGCCACACTGTCTAGCCCAGTGTCCTCAGATCGAGCCTTGGGTTTGTCCTTCTCCATAGCCCGGGCTTCCTCCTGGCCTGTCAGGGGGTGGGGGGCACCTCCTGGTGGGGTTGGATCCAGAGGGGTTGGACCTGTCGGCACGGCAACCTTTGCACCACCCACTGCACCTTAAAAAGGGGGATTGAGAGAGCTGGTGGTTAGCAGCATGTGGCAGGGGATGGGGTCCTGGTCACGTAGGGCTGGGGAATGAAAGGAGCTCGTGTGCAGACCTCGTGCAGCTGGAGCCTCCAGGCCCCCCCAGCGCTGACTCTGCCGCTTACGGAGGCAGATGTCGATTCGAGAGGCTGTGAAACAGAAGGTGCACTGCTCTGGCTCAATCAGGTTCCTGTGGGAAAAGGCTGAACTCAGGGACTCAGGTGCGGTGGGCATCAAGCTAGATGGGCCAGGGAGATGGAGCCCAGGGTGGGACAGGTACAGTGGTGGGGCTGGGCACCACCCACCTGAGCTTCACCTGCCAACGGAACATGGTGTGGGGCCGACAGCCCGGATGCAGCCTCAGGAAGTTTCCATCCCTGCAGAGGCAGAGCAGGGCATGAGAAAGGACAAGAGAAAGAACATGAGACATGCTGTCCCACCAGTGGCACGCTGTCTGCCCCCTCATATCCTGCCCACTCACTCACCTGGTCTGGAAGATGAGCGTGAAGTCCTGCTCACGGAAAAGTACTCGAGAGGTGTCCCTGCAGATCTCCTTCACATACACGTGCACCACCACGGAGTCTGGCCCCTTCTCATATGAATCATTCTTGACAAATGCCAGGTTCACCATAGACTCAGGCTCTATGTTGAGACCATGGCTCAGCACCACCCAGGACAGGTTCCAGCCTGTAGCTATTCTACTCCCTACCTGCCCACCAAATTTGCAACCCAACCTAGGGCTCTGCCTGCCCACTCCCAGCCCCACCTTTACCATCCACCAGGGTCGCAGCATCTGCTGCCACTGCCATCTCCTCCTTGCCACGATCATCTTTCCCAGGGTCTCTGCTCCGGGCCATCATGATTGGAGAGCCTGGGTCATTCCTGGGGGACACTGCCTTCTCTTCTACCAAAAGGGCTAAATTCTCCTCTGAGCCCAGGAGGCAGGTTTGGGCGTTCAGCGGTGGTACAAGAAGCTGTTCCTCAGCCTCAACCTATTCATGGCAAGATTGTGGGCAGGATCAGCCCTGGGTCTAGCAGGTGGCCCCCCACTCCAGTCCATACCCTTTCCCATCTCCTACCACCCAAACAGGCACCCAGCTCTCACCTGGGTGGCTGGGTCATCCAGGAAGGGTGGAGCATCACCCCGGGGTCCAGGGCCATCCCTAGACCCTTCCCCCTCTGGCCCTCTGCGGAGATGCACAGCCCTCTTGGCGCTGGGCCCTGCCTGGGACCCGGGGCCAGCCCCCGAGCCTACCTCACCACGGCCCTGGGCCCGCTTCTGGTTCCGGGCCTCTAGCTTAGCCCGGCGGGGCTCAGGGCCTGGCTCCAGGGCAATGTGAGACAACTCTTGCCCATTCTCCTGGCACCGTAGTCCTGGCACCAACTCCTGGGGCCCTAAAGGTTTTTTCTGTCAAAGATACAGCAGTCAGGCCCTGTTGACCATACTGGGTATCCCCACCTTACCCTGTACTGGAACTCACCAGGAGAGAGGGCCACGTGAGCAAAGGCACCTTCTTGGGCAGTGCCAATTGCAGGAGGCCACCCTTGCGGGCCTGCACTTTGGTGCAAGAACTTTCTATCTCAGCATAGAACACACCACCCCACTGCCGACCACCTGGAGACAGAGTGGGGTCAGTGAGCTGGGGTGGGGGACATCGGAGAATTCAAATATACTACTGTGGGCAGGACAGATGGACGCACCTGGAAGCCGCACCACACAGTCTGTATCTGTGAAAGCAGCATCCACCTCTTCCAGCCGCAGGGGACCTGCTCCCACACGAAGCTTAACAATCACCTCATCTGCACTCTGCCTCCAGTCAAGCAACAACTCTGTAGAGGAAGTGGCAAAGAGATCACAGGCTCCTGATGGAGATAAGCAGGGAACAAGAGACCCAGCCCTAATGGAACCGCTCCAGATGGAAGCTAACTTCTGAGTACCCTTGCCCTCCTCTAGCACCCAGGAGGCCCATTCATTACTCACCCTCTTTGGTCTGCTCCTCTCGAGGAATGGACATTGACCCTGGTGACAAAGGAAAGAATGAGGAGACAACAATGTGAGGCAACCTCCAGGACCCTACCACCCCACAAAGTACCATCTTCTGGATCTCAGCCAAGTACCCAGACTTCAAAGCTGAGGCTCTCCTCAGCCTGCCATGGGTCCTTCTCTCTGCATCAGACCAGTACAGAAGGAATAGCAAAAAAAGTCATCTTTCCAACCCCCAATCTGTATGCCCAGTAAGAAGGGAGAAAGAGAAGGCCATAAGCACTCTGGGAATGCTACTCCCACCTTTCCTAGGATCTCCATCCTTGCTCTCCTGGTTTGCTCGATCCTTCTGCTTCTTTTTACAAGTGGCCTCCTCCAGTCCTGGAGGCCCTCTCCTTGGGCCTGTAGCACTGGCCCCACCAGACATCTTGAGCCGCTTGGTTGACAGCCAGAGTGCCCCAGGGTCGGCAACAGTGTCTGGGTCAGGGCTGCGGCGCTTTCTTCCTGGCCCAGCTATCTTGGCAACTCTTTGTGGCCAAATTCTCCAGCAAGGAACTGACAGTCTGACAAAAAAGAACCAATGATCACTGCCAAGGCCCAACAACTTGCTCCTTGACAACAGTGAGGGCTTGGGAACCCAGGACACTCCTAACCCTATAGAGCAATATCTCATCACCAGAAGTAGCCCTGGACACTGTCAGGTTATTCTGAAAATGGAATAAATATTATAAGTAGTAGCAACCACTTCTGGCAAAACCTCCCAGACACCCACCATAATAGACTCACAAAGCTGGAAGCCTCACTAAGGAGGCATCAGGTCAAGGCAGTCATAACCTGGGAGCAGCCTCCTCCACTAATCTGGAGAGGAGCCATGGCTTCAGCCCACAAGGCTGGCACTCTGAGCAGGGTGCTCAGTTTTCCTTCACTCTCACTGGCTGCTTAGTCACCACTGGAGAAGTAGGAGGTGGAGAAGGAAGGCAGGAAAGGAGGAAACAATCAAGCAGCAGAAGATACAGGCCTTCTGGCTGAAAACAGGCCCAGCCCAGGTGCTGCCATTGACCAGAAAAGGTCTGGGCAAAAGTGCCTCACCAGCCACCTGCCAACTCCTACTCTCATCATGAATCTGCTCCTGTGCACTGCTTGGTCTTTCTTCATCCCAAGAGAGATTCCTCTCCCCAGCTGCTGTCCCAAACAGAGAAGGACGGAAAAGGATATCTAGATGTCACACTACTTCTTCAGTAGCAACCTTGCTCCAGTGCTAAGACAGGATGGGCACCCAGTTTGAGACTGGAACAGACATCACAACCTTCCTTCCCAGGTTCCTTCAGTCAACAGCTCTGAGCCACAAGGACTTGCTACCCAGTTTTCTACAGACCCCCACCAGTAGATTCTGCGCTGTGTGTCCATCCAAAGTGAAGTTCTCAAAACCAAATACTGAGATGAGGGTGGCGATGAACCATGGATCTAGGATCCCTTACAACCTCAAGCCCAGCCAGAGCCAGTAGCAAGAGAGTGACTAGTCTGTGTTCCGCTGAGTGTATGGGGGAGTGGGGAGGAGTGGTAGGATACCCTTCTACAGGTCAGATGTGGTACTTGTGGGCTGGATCTTTAACGATGGCAGATCCAGAGCTAAAGGGTGTACAACTGCCACCGTCGCCGCCGCCGCCGCCTTCTCCTCCTCCTGGCACCCAGGCCCCGGCTTAAGGTCGCGTCCGTCCCCCATGCTCCGGGGACGTCGAGGCAAGAAAGGGGCTGTCTAGGGATCTGAGCCGGCCTGATATGACTGCGCGGGGTTAACTGACCACAGACCAGCACCCTGGCCGGGCTGCGACCCAGTTCCAGCCTCCGAACCCTGGGCCCGCCACCACCTTCTCCAGGAAGCCGCCTTTACTGCCCGCCAGTCCTCTCTGAGGCAGGAGGCCGGCCACAGGCAAAGCGTAACGGCCCTGCCGGCATCGGTGGGCCTGACACGCCACAGGACTCGAGGGGTCAGGGCTGGCACGGCCCGTGACCTTGAACAGGCCGCCTCGGGCCCGCGTCGCAGCTCCACCGCTCTGGCCAAACCGGCGAACTGCGGCCCGCCCGACTCACCCAGCGAGACCGCCGCCGCCAGCCCTCTTCGGGCCCTGGCAACCCGTTCTCGGTTCCGGTTCCGGCGTCAGGTCGGTTCCGGTTCCGGCGCGCCCCTCCCCCGTCCCGGCGCCGCCACCGCCACCGCCACCGCCTTAGCAGCTTGTTTTGTTTCGACTTCTAGCTACGGCCGCGGGAGGCGGAGCGCCGAGCTGGTGACGCATTTCCGGCGGGCCGGGCTCACAGCTCCGGGCAGCTCCGGGGCGGGCCTGAGCGGAGGGAGGTGGGGCTCCGATGCCCTGGCCTAGCATGAGCCCTGCTGGTAGCAGCCTGGATGTTTATCCAGACACCCCACCCGCCCCAAATCAGAGTCCAGACAACACAGTGAGGGTTCACACTAGTTTATTGGGGGCCCTGCCAGGCCAAGAGCTCTTTAATGTATAGCAGACGCGTGTGGGGCTGGGCTGGGGACAGGATAGACCATCATGGGCAGAGGTTACTGGCAAGTATTGTAGATCTGGACCTGCAGGTTGATGGCTTGAAGCACACTGCGCATCCTGGCCTCCAGCCCGTCCAGCTGAGCCGCCTTGCCCTCCAGGGCCCGTTCATTTTCCTCATAGGTGCCCTGCAGTTCTAGGAGGTAAAGGTCTCAGCTTAGGGGTCCCACTCCCACAGTCCCACGTGTCTGGTGAGACCACCTGCCCCACTTCTCACCCTGTAGTCGCTGCAGCTTGTCTTGAGCTGCCTGCAACAGGTCCCGGGCCTCATCCCGCAGCTGCTCTGCCCTTGCCTGTGCAGCCAGCACACCCTGGGCCTTGCGCTCAGCTAGGGCCTTCACTGTCTGGTACTGGTCACCCAGTGGGCCCTGCAGCAGCTGCAGATATAGAGGGCAGGGTCAGCATGGTAGCCCAGTGGAGGCCCAGCCTTCACCCCTACCTCCTCCAGCTGTCTGTGCCTCATTCCACCTGCTCAGCCTCCCGGGCACGACCTTGGGCACTGCCTGCCGTTTCTTCAGCCGTAGAAGCTGCCAGGCTATTTCCCGCTCGTTTCAGTTTCAGAGCCTCCAGGAGAGCATCTAATTGCTGAGCCCGCTGACCTGCAGAACTCAGTGCCTGCTCTGCACCCGCCATCCTCTCCTGTACCTGCCATGGGTAGACGAGAAGTTAAACAGATCTACAGTGCATGCCCATACCCTTGCCCCATTGATGTCCTAGGGAGACCACACCTGGTGCAGGGTCTGCTCTGTGTCCTGTGTGTCAGCCACTGCACCCCGGATGGCACCCTGGGCAGCACTCTGTGCCCGCTGGGCCTCCTCCAGTGCTGCCTGTACTGTCACTGCCTTCTGTTTCTCACCCTCAGCCCGGTTCCTGGGGAAAATGGTGAATCAGGGCCTGCAGGTATCAGGACCAAGCATTAGGGCCAGGGGCCAGGGGCCAGGGATAGGGGCAGACCGTGCCCTCTGTGCATCCTGCAGTAGCTGCTCAGCCCGACGCACGTCTCCCACAGTACGAGCCAGGATTGTGTCCACATCTGCCAGGCTCCGGACTCGCTCTGCAATCGCACCCGCCAAGTGCTGGATCTGCTCAGGTGAGGCTGGGATGGAGAGGTCTAGCACCCGTGTGGCTACCATCTCAATGCTATCAGGATCAGCCCCCTCCTCTATGGGGACAAAGGCAAAGGCTTAAGGACATAGATTTTTCAGCATAGGCATGGGGACACAATCTTGGGGTATGGACTCAGGGTCTATACATGGGATAGAGGTTTGCTAATAGGCATAATGATGTAACCACAGGGACAGGGACTATATAAATGGCTCAAACTCAAGGACATGGACCTGGGAACCACATATGGGCATGGACTCAGGGGCCAGACATGGGGTCATAAACACAGGTCCAGTGCAGGCCCTGAGGCTCAAATATGAACCTAGAGAGACACAGACATAAGGGAAACAACCACATGGCCAGGCCACGTGGGAAGCTCACGGTTGAGGAAGTCCTTCACGCTCTGAATAAGTTCTCGAAGTTCCTGGTTGGTCTGCTCCACCTGTCCCCTGGAAGCATTAGCCTTGTCCAGGGCCACCTGGGCCCGCTGCTGTGCCTCGCCTGCCTGCCGACGAGTCTCAGCCACTTGGCTGAGGATGCCACCACCTTCTGCCAGTGCCCGCTGCAGCTCTGCCTGTGTGTGCCGGGCCCGGCCCAGTGCTAGGTCTGCTGTGGCTGCTGCCCCATTGCAGTTGAGGCCCCCACAGCGAGGCTGCCCATCCTCATCTCGACAGCCGGCACCCCCACAAGGGCTTGTAGCACAGGGTGCATCCCCTGGGGCCCCACACACCTGCCAGGCACAGAACAAGTCAGGGCCCTATAGGAGGAACATCCACACCCACCCATCCCACCCCACACTTGCACCTCACCAGTTCATTTATGCCTGTCAGGCTCAGGGTGTGAGTACGGGCAGAGAGCTCGCCCAGTGCCTGCTGGTTGGCCATGTGTTTGCTGTTGAAGTCCTCCCTGTGGGCATCCATCAGCACCTCCGTCCGATGCCGGATACCTGCTGAGTTGCTCACAGGGCTAGGCACTGCCAGGGCTGAGGTGTTGGCACGACGTTCTGCCTCTGCAGACTGGCTGTGAGCATGGCGGATGCTGTCATAGGCACCTAAGTTGGGCAGAGGCAGGCAGTCAGCTAAATACTGACCCTAGTCCACCTGCCTACTTGGCCAACAACTCACCCAGGAAGTTTGAATGCTTGAGCAGGTCAAGATGCTGGTCAAGCTGCCGCAGTGTGAGATTAAGTGCAAGCCCGTCTCGCTCCAGACCACTTAGTGCATGGTTGGCATTGAAGTTCTCATCCTGCACATCTGTGAGCTCTGCCTCTAGCTGAGTCAGGTGCTCAGTGGCCTCCCCAATTTCACGCCTGCGCTGATGGGGGAAGGGGGTGTTTAGAGAGGCTTCAGCCCTGGTCCACTGGGACTCTGTCCCATCCCACCATATGTTCTCAAACCCATCCGCACCGCAGCTCCTCTGTGGCCTTCACAAGTTGTGCCGTGGAGGCAGCTGAGGTGTTGTGGGCACCCACAATGCCCTGCACAGTGCCCAGTTTCTCCTGCATGTGCCGGAAGCTGCTCTCAAAGGCACCCAGCACACCCGTCTGCTGCAGCTCCTGCGCCCGCTGCTCCAGGCGCCGTGTACGGGCAGCCAAGTCCTGTACCACACGGTCCCAATCCCCGAAGCATGCATGGCAGGGGTGACAGGCAGGAAAGACTCCTGAGAAGCCACGGGCACACTGGTCACAGCGCACACCAGACACGCCTGGGCGGCAGCTACAGTGACCTGTGGAGCGGTGACACTGAGGTGTGTCTATTCCACGAGGGTCACAATCACAGGCTGCAGGAAAGGGCAGACCACAGAGTTAGGGCTCCTGTGGGGCACCCTGGGAAGTCCTCCATCCACCCTGGGACCCCTGGCTCCCTCACCACGGCACTGCAAACCAGGGTCTCCCCAGTGGAGCTCTTGGCACTCAGAACAGGTCCGCCCACCAAAGCCGGCACGGCAGTGGCACTGCCCTGTGAACTGGGGTAGGAACAGGGCATGAGTGAGAGCCTCTATCAAAGTCTGAGCCCTCAAGACAAGGCAGACAGCTGGCCCCATCTACCCATGGATCTGCAGTAGGGTCCCATACCTCATTGCAGGTAGGGCCTCTGGCCCGGCTTAGGTGGCAGGCACAAGGCTGGCAACCATGGCCGCTGGTGAGGTTCCAGAAGTTGGGGGCACAGCGGTCACAACTATGGCCTTGGACATTGGGGAGGCATGGGCACTGCCCACTGCTTGGGTCACAGTGGCACTGGTCAGCAGATGGGCACTGCTGGGGATTTGTGCCCAGCAGGTTGCAGGTGCAGCCTGTGCCAGCCAAGATGAACACAGTAGTCAAGGGGAGCCCAAGCAGCAGGGCCCCAACCCCAGCCATCCCTTCCCATACTCACGGTGACAGCTCTGTCGGGCAGCCTTCCCATGGAAGCCAGGCTTGCAGTGGGCACAGTGTGGCCCCTCTGTGTGGTGTAAACAGCGCAGGCATTGCCCCGTGTGGGAGTCACAGGCATCAGGGTCCGTAGGGTCAATGTTCCCACTGCACTCACACAGTTGGCACCGGCCACCTGGCTTTGATGGGTCTCCAAAATGCCCAGGGGCACAAGCTTCACACCGAAGCCCTGCCCACAGTCAAGGGGAAGCCATGAGTGCTCAGCCTAGGCACCTCACCCTGATCCCATGCCTGTCCCCTATCCATTCACCTGTGTAGCCTGCCCGGCAGTGGCACACAATTTGCTGGGAGTACTCATCCCGGTGACAAGAAGTAGCAAAGTGCCTTTGGCTCCCAGGGCCTTCAGGGCAGGGGCAGGGCCGGCATTGGCCCCCATATGGCAGCCGTGGGTCCCCATGGAAGCCAGCAATACACCTGCAGGGAGGGGAAGGAAGAGATGTGTCATCCCTGGGCAGCCTGCCCACCCACCAACCCACTCCTAGCTGCTCCGGGCTTACCTTTCACAGTGTTCACCTCCTGTGTGATCACGGCAGCCCAGGCAAGTGCCTGTGTGGGCATCACATTCATCTGCACGCCCATTGCAGGCACATGACCGGCAGCTAGGGAATCCCCACTGGCCATGTTGGCAGCGGTCACAGCGAAGCCCAAAGGCACCAGTTCGGCAAGGACATTGTCCACTGGTCCCTTCACACAGGCCGCTGAGTGCCCCCTCAGAACTGCACTGGCAGGCTGCAGGTAGGGCAGAGGCTGAGCCAGGGGATCGGGGCTGAGGGGAGTCTGGGTGAGGTCAGATTGGGACGGTCAGGGAATGGAAGAGAACTGCAAGGGACATAGGGTTGAGAGTATGGGGTCCAAGGCCAACTTAGAGGAAAAAAGCAGCAGGGCCAGAGGGAGGAGGGAGAATAGTAGTGGAAAGGAGAGAGAAGAATAGGAGGGAACAAGGGACAGGAAAGTACCTTGACAGCCCGTGGGCCCAAAGCCATAGTAGCCGGGGGCACAGAGATCACAGCGGCGCCCAACCACTCCAGGTTTGCATAGGCACTGACCACCATGGGGGTTGCACTCAGAACTCAGTGAGCCTTGAGGGTCACACTGACAGGCTGTGGGAGGAGAGTAGGGCCAAGTCAAGCTGGGCCCCACCTCTGCCCCACCAACCCACATCACAGATACTCACGCAAAGCACCACTGTAGATCAGGGTGGACAGGCTGATGAGGAGGGGAGCACAGGCCTCAGAGGGAGGGGCCTTTCTGGGCACTAGACCCTCTTCATGGCAGCGGTAGCGCTCAAAGGTGGCACGGCGCTCCAGGGCAGCAGCATCACCCCCACTAAACATCTCTAGCACCAGGACACGGGGCAGCAGCACTAGCTGAACAGGTGAGCAAAGAAGAGTGTAGTTCAGACCCAGGACCACACTGGCACAGCCAGAGCACTTGCCTTAGCACTGCCACAGGCCTGCCCACCCCAGCGCCACAATGGGCCTGCCTGCCTACCCACCAACACCCAAGCCCCACACCACAGGCCCTGCCATTTTGGTTGGTGTGAACAAGAGGGGATTGTTCACCGAGTCAATAAGCAGGCCAGGTCCAGAGTAGGGGGTCTCAGGCTGAGTACTTCCCCCTGTTCGTACTAGCTTCAGATGCAGCTTGTAGGAGATGCCAGGCTCAAGGCAGACAGGACTGGGAAACACCATGTACCTGGGGGGAAGTGAAGACAGGTATAGGGGGATTACCCAGGGTCCCTCTACTCATCATCTGGGTCTCTCCTACCTCACTCACAGCATTGAGTGGCCAAACTATTGGCCAAAGCAGAGACTATAGCTGGGCTGGGCTGGGCTAGGCCAAAGAACAGCTGGGAAGCCCAACAGAGAATCTGTACAGAAGATTCCCATAAATGTGGCTTGCTGGAATCATACAATTGTGCAGACCAATCTCATTGGAAACACTCATAAAGCCTGGCGACCCCACAGCATTTCCCTGGTACAAGAACTTGCCAATTTTTCCTCAACAACCACTTCACTCACACTTTAACCTACAACCTGCTCCTCTTCACTAAGACTTCATCACACCTCTCTCTCTCCCTCTCTATTTCCTAAGTCACTCCTATCGTCCTATAAAACCATACTTGGGTTCTTTCATCCCTTCCCCCAAATTGTTCAATCCCTCAAGTCTTCCCCTAGCTGCTGCGTCATCTTTGCTTTCCTGCCCAACACATTTCTCAAAAGAGACCACTATAGTCAGCACCTCCACTCTATAGCCTCCCACTCCAGTGGAACTTCTGCCCCATCCCGTGCCAAGGTCACCAGTGACCTCCATGCAGCTATACCCGAAAGCCACTTCTTTATTCTTATCAAGTGTTGAGCAGCATGTAATTGGAAACATATGCCTTCCTTCTGCAGACACTCTTTTCTCTTAGCTTCTGGGCCCCACAAATGCTCCCAGTTTCCCCCCATCCCCCTAGTTCTTCCTTCTTCACTGGCCTCTAACACTAGAGTATCCCCAAACTGTATTCTGCTCCTCTTTCCTTTCTCTGGTCACTCTTAAGTAATGAGTCCCAAATTTATATCTCCAATTGACTCCTCTGAGTAACTTCAGACACAGAAATCCAAACACCCACTGGCCTTCTCCCCCATGTCTAAACATCCAAAAGCTGTTCCTCCCTATGTCTCCATCTTAGTAAAGAGCTCAACCTCATCCAGATGCCCAGGCCGAAAACCCTAGAGTCACCTTTCTATCTTCTCTCCTTTGCCTATATGTCTAAGCCATCAGCTCTGCTGCTAGAACCCTCTGGAACGTGCTCTCTTCTCACCATCTCTACTGCTATATTTCTGTCCAACCCACTATCACTCTACCAACTCGGTAGTCTCTAGTAGATCTCCCAGCTTCCATCTTGGCCCCTTTAAGTCTATTCTTCACTCAGCAACTAGAGGAATCTTTGTTAAATACAAGTCACAGTTGGTAAAATGTCTATAATGGGTACAGCCAGGTTCATTATGCTATTCTCTTTGCTTCTCTGTATGTTTGAATATTTCACATGACCAAAAATGAAAAAGAAGTGATGTAAAAGATACATAAAATAAATATTACCCAAAATGTAATAAAACATTAATCAGAACAGCCACATCCCTGCTCAGAGTGCTCTGATGCCACCCCACCACCACCACCACCATCATGGGCCCTCCCTATAGTGACAATGGATGATTTTTCATTAATTCCTGCCTTGGCCTCGGGACCTTAGGCCCCTGAGAGAACAGGCCTTGGTCTGTCTACTTCTTTCCTGTGACCAGGGCCATGCCCAACAGGGCCTGGCAAACAGCACTCAGGAAGAGGCATTTGAAGGAAGGAACAGATGAGTGAGATGTGTGGTCTTCCAGGTGCCCCACAGAAAGCTTAGGACTGGCCCCACACCCCCCAACTGTTATGGGTTCTACCATCAGTGCCCTCACCTGGCATCTGGTTGCAGAGTCCCTTGGATGTGGTCATCCTTGGGCAGCACATGCCCACATGGGCTGTGGGCAGGCACGGGCCCTGGACGCTGCACAGTCAGTTCCATCTCTGCCCATTGCTCAGGGACCTGGGAAAATGGCATAATGGAAGAGATGCTCCCACATCCAAAGATTCAGCTCCAGGTCAGATGTCTCAGGGTCTAACCTGGGGCTCTAAGCGCAGCAGCAGGTCATAGTCCATGGCCCTTGGCACAGAGGCCACCAGGAACTCCAGCACCTGACCTTCCCGCAGCTGCACAAAGCCCGAGCCAGTCCACGATGGAGTCTCCTGGGTGTTCACCAGGCGCTCCACCACATCAAGCACCTGGGAGGCAATGTAGCAAGGGATGGAGGCTCAGATGAGGCACTGCCTCTTCTGCCACAGCCAGCCCCAAACCCATTTCTCCTGCCAAGTCCTCACCCAAGGCTAGATACCCCCAGCCCCCACAAGGTACTGCCCATAACCCCCATAACACCGCCTCTCCAGCCATAGTCCACCCACTCAATGCCCACTGCTGCTGCACCCCCCACCTGCCCTCGGGCGTCCTCTGCCTCCCAAGTTAGGTGGTCCAGGAAGGGCCGGAAGTAGCCAGGCTGGACCTGCTCACAGCGTCGCCCCACCATGTGCTGGCGGCAGCGGCACTGACCTGTGGCCTCGTTGCACCTGGGGAGGGACACTGTGGTTATTCAAGAAGAATGCCCTCTTCTGCCCAGGATCTTTCCCCACCCCTTTCCAGTCCCCCCTACAGCACTCACTGGGGATCCAAAGCACCACCCACATCGCAGTCACAGGGGCGGCAGCCGAGCAAGTCATGGCTCAGGCCCCAGTGGCCAGGCTGGGGGAAAAGAAAGAATTTCTAGGGGCCAGAAACAGATCACCTTGCTACCCAGCAGGGAATCCCACCACAAATCTCACCCTCTACCATCCTTTGGTGAAAACATGGACCCCAAACCCTTGGCCTCCCAGACCTGAGGCTTCTCTAAGCTCTCAGCACCTACCCAATGGGGCATGGACATCCCCCCCAGCCCTGTGCTATAAGGACAAGTTCTGACCCCAGAACCCCAGCCCCCTCTAGTCGCACCAGGCAGTGGTTGCAGCCATGTCCAGTCACTAGACGTTTGCAGAAACAAGTTCCACTCTTGGGATCACAAGGGGTACCCCCAGGCACCGTGCCTCGTGTATTACACTGACAACCTGCAGGGAAGGAGTCCATCAGCACTTTGGGGAGCTGTGGCAGCTGTGTGCTTAGGTTCAGCTGAGTCAGGAGTAAGAGGTCAGGGGTTAAAGGTCAACACAGGAGTTAGGGCAGGTGGCACATACGCTGGCAGCCTAGAGGGTCACTGGCACTGAGCCCAAAGAAGCCATCACGGCATTGCTGGCAGCGAGTGCCCACCACGTGTTCTTTGCAGCGACACTGGCCCGAGACCAGCCCCAGTGCAGGGTCATCATGGGAATCACAGCGACCACCGTCTTGGGAGCCCATGGGGTCACAATCACAGGCTGAGGGCAAAAAGAAGTACAGGGTCACCCTGTCCCAACCAGCCTAGTACCAGTCCTCTCCTAAACCCCACCCTGTATACCTGGTCTGGCTCCAACCCAATCCCCTCATCCCAATTTCCTGCAGTCTGGATAGCAGTCTGGCTCCCAGGTTCCTGCCCTAGGCTCAGCTTTCCCTCTCCCATGCCCTATCTCAGCCTCACAGCGGCACACAGCCGGGTCCCGCAGGTCCTTCGTTGGGTCCCGGTAGAAGAAGGGCCGGCAGAGTTCACAGTGGCGCCCAGCTGTGTTGTGCTGACATCCATCACACACGCCTCCACTCACATTACCAGAAGCCAGGTATATGGCCATGTCAAAGTGGCAGCTGTGGGTGTGCCCATGGCACTCACACTCTGTGGGGGAGGAAGGGTAGGGCAAAGATCACTTGAGAGACCAAGTCCTGAGGGTAAGGTGTATAGGGGGCCCTAGTGATACCTTAGATCCCTGACACAGGCCAGAATTTGTGCGTGGGGCTTAGGGACTTCCAGGCCTCAGCATTATCCTGGGCCCCTACCCAGTGAAGATTGTAAAGGAGGGTTGAAGGGGTCATCAAGGGTCATCAAGGCCTAGAAACCCTTTGGATACAGTCTGGGCTTGACCCCCAGCTGTACTTTCTACCCAGGACACAGCCAGGCTGCAGAGTTCTAGAGCTATGGGGGCCAAGGTCTCACTCACTCCTACAGGCGTGACTGTGGCCGTCCTCAGCCGGATGCCAGGGCAGGTCATGATAGAAATCCTGACACTGCTCACAGTTGAGGCCGCGAGTGTTATGTTTGCAGATGCAGGCCCCATGCACCTATGAGGTGGGCAGGCAGGTTGTTAGCATTGCTCAACCCTGCCTGCCACTACCCCTAGCCCTATGCCAGCCATCTGAAGCCCCTTACCATGCCCTCAGCATGGGCTGGTGCCCCCGGGGCAGGTGCACACTGTGAGGCATGTCCATAGCAGAAGCAGTTGCCACGTACAACCAGCTCATAGAGGGCATAATAGTACTTCTCTCGGATCTCCCGCCGTGGGTCGAGCAGGTTGTCCCCGAGCGTGTGTAGTCGAGTCAGGTTCACCCGTAGGTTGGTGATCTTCAACAGGTCTGAGTTGAGGGGAAGGTTGAAGCCAACTGGCCAGGCAGCCTCTTGTTACCCCATGCCTACCCAGGGGCTGCAATGGCCAAGGTCACCTTTAGAGACCTCCTGTCTACTGCTACCCAAGCTAAACTGGGCTTGGCATCTGCCCTAGGAAGCACCCAAAATAGTTACTGAGGCCCCAAATAGTCCCCAGCCGGACGCTGAGACTGTGCCAAGCTCAAAGGGTGGAGCACTCACTCTGGATCCGAGAGCTATAGGGGTCTGGGATAGGGATGGCAGGGTCCAGCACACGATAGATAACCTGGAGGGGCAAGGAGGCCATAGAGACACTGGACCTTGTCTCAGGCCCATTATCCCCTCCTTCTGGCCCCCAGCCCAGACCCCAGCTCTCACCTCGCCTTCAGTGGATGGCTCGATCTCTGAGTAGCGAGACTCACAGACTATGTCATCCCAGTGCTGTGGGGGTGCTAGTGGGATTCCTGGGAAGTCAGCCCCACAGTCATAGGAGAAATATCGGTACACATGCCAGGTGCGGCCAAAGTCTGCTGAACGCTCCACCAGCATGGCAGCAGGACGAAATGTCTGGGTGGAGAACATGGCTGATCAGCAGACACCAGGACCAAGCCTAGTCCAAGGCCATCAAGAGCCCTGCTCAACCCAGCACTGCCCTCGAACAGCTCACAGATAAATGGAGGTGACTGGTAGAAGCCAGACAATGACCAGCAAGGTCACTTCTAAGCCATTTCTAATGAAGAGACTCAGGGGTCATGGGGCCCAAGGAGACAGCACCTAACCCAGCCTGGGATTGGAGCAGCAGAAAAGCAAGTGTAAAGGCCTGGAATTGTAAGGCAACTGAAGGTTGGAAGGATGAAGGAGCCTCTTATGCAGCCAGAGCAGAACATATGAGCTCAGGGAGGCTGGATTAATGAGCTGAGGCTCTATCCAGGGCTAATGGGGAGCCAAGCAGGGTGATTCCGGTAGGCTCCCAAACATGCAGGCACCTTGAAGGTCATAATGAGGTGCGTGAAATGGAATTCAGCCTCCAGGTCCAGCTGGATGGTGACCTCAGAGATACCTGGGACAGGAGTCAGAGGTCAAAGACTCAAGGCTACTGGTAGACAGCCCTGCTCACTCCGTGCCCCACCCATGGCCTCACCGTTCTCTGACTGCCACCAGGCTGCCCGGCGCTGTGGTGCAAAGCTGGTGACTACATTCTGGATGCGATGGCTGTGCGGGTTGTCTCGAGCAGAGTAGGGGCGCCGGGAGTCACACAGGAAACACTTCTTTTCATCCTGGGTTGGGTGGGGATTAGAATTGGGGCCTTGGGCAGTGCCAGCCCCACCCTCACCAGCTACCCACCCTCTCCCTAGCCACACCTGCAGGTGGCTGACGATGCAGTAGGGCTGGGGGCTGTGCAGGCCACAGGTGGATGAGGCAGTCAGTCTGTCAGCGCGGCCCACCAGCAAGTCGCCTGTGGCTGGGTAGCAGCTTCCCCTCGAACAGCCAGGCACATCCGGAGCCGGGGCCTGGGCCACTGTGGTGGCCAGCACTGGGGACAGTGGGTCAGCCTGTTCTGCTGAGCTCTCATCTGGTAGTCCCACCCCATGTGCCCCAGAGGCAGCTACACCAGGCCCTACCAGCACATCCCTAACCCCAGCCCTCACCAGGCCCCCTCACCGCTCAGCAGTAGGCCCAGCTGAAGTTCCCAGAGCAAAGGCTGCCTCCTCCCTCGCTCCATCCTGAAGAGAAAGGGAACAGGGATGAGGGAAAATGAAGGGTCTGGGGCCTGAGCCTTCCCCCCACTTGCGGGGTCCCGTGCTGGCCCTGCCTGTGTGGGTCTTTGGCCAGTTTCCCTCCAGGCCTGTTCCCAGGTCTGTCCAGCAGTCCCTCCACCAGCTTAGTGTCTAGCGACTTAGAACAAAGTTGGGAAGCACGGCAGGAAAGAAAGCATGGAGCAGAATATGGGCGGGAACGCAACACCAGGCAGAAAGCCCCCACCCCACCCTACCCCTGCCCTCCAGAAATGGCCCTCACCCCAGGAACTGGCCACAGGCCACCTCACCCACAAATCATAATTGTGCCCCAAGTCCAGATCTATAGGGGGCCAGGGGAAGGTAGGGAGTTTGGTGCTTTAGATAGACCACCAAGGGAAGGGAGCCCACGAAGTTGCGGGCACGGTAGGAACAAGTAAGAGGGATTTGATCTTCGAGATATCCACTGCTGGGCAAAGGAGCCTGTAGTCTTTTTTCCCAGTGTCCTGGGCACCATGGAAATCACTGTCAACTCAACTATTTGACCCCAAGACTCCAGCATCAGCAGAGAAGCAGAAGGGCTCAAGCAGAGGCACCAAACTCCTCTATTCAGAGCTGTGGGGAGCTTTTAGACAGTCCTAGGGACAAGACAGGATGGGGTTGGGGACAGATGGGGAAAGTCCTCTGAAACCCGAGGCACAGCTCCAGGAGTCTCTGCCTGTCCTAGTCACTACAGCAAGTAGGCACGAGAAGTGTTGCCTCAGTTTCCCAGTACGTAAACGGGCGCTGGGGGCAGACACTGGACCAAAGCAACAGCCTGCAAATCCAGATCTTGTGGCTATTCATCCGCTCCGGACTTTCCGGCCCTCCGCGAGCGCCGGAGCCCAAGGCTGGAATGCGCGCGGCCGGCGGGTGCGCGCCCCACCCAGGCCCCTGGGACGAGGGAGTTGGGAGGGACCATGGAGTCCGCGGGTCTCCATGACTGGGTCATGTTTGCCGCCACAGCTGTTCCGGCGGGGAGTGCCGGAGCTGCGGGCTCAGGGGAGAAAGCTGGGAGTTCCTCAGAGGAATCACCTCGCTTCACAAAGGATCGGGGGCGGGGGCGGGGCACGAGGAGGGGCAGTCAATCTGCTGGACTTTCAGCATCACTGGAAGTTATTCTAGTCATCTAGTCATCTAGTAGTGGTCTCAGGAATACTAGAGATGACTCAGAATTTTAGGTCACTCAGATAAAGGTTTATCAGGGTCAGGGGCACTGGATGGCACATGATCTCTCTGCTTTCTCAAGGACAGAGGGCCACTGGGGGATATCATAGAGTCACATGGGTGTCACTCAGGGTCAGTGGGCTCTCAGTGGGATCTCTGGTCTCTCAAGGTTAGGAGATTCTTGGGTCACTGTGGAGTCACTCTGAGGCACCCAGGTGGTCCCAGAGTCCTTCATTTTTTTGAGACAGAGTCTCACTCTGCTGCCCAGGCTAGAGTGCCGTGGCGTCAGCCTAGGTCACAGCAAACTTCAAACTCCTGGGCTCAAGCAATCCTCCTGCCTCAGCTTCCCGAGTAGCTGGGACTACAGGCATGTGCCACCACGTCCTAATTTTTTTCTATTTTTAGTTATCCAGCTAATTTTTTCTATTTTTAATAGAGACGGGATCTTGCTCAGGCTGGTCTCAAACTCCTGAGCTCAAGTGATCCTCCTGCCTCAGCCTCCCAGAGTGCTAGGATTACAGGCATGAGCCACTGTGCCCGGCTTGGACCTGAACCCTGAACCCTGATCCCTGATCCAATGAACCCTGACCCTAACCTCTCACTGACCCTGCTTCTAATACAACTACCCAGTGGTGTGCTGAAGGCTTACAAGACTCAATTGTTAAATTTTCAGAAATTTTACAAATAAATTATTAAATGATAAGACAGACTGAAATCAATCATGGTAGAATTACTTATACCACAGAAATTCATAAATGCTACAAATCAGTTCCCCTTGACTCCCAGCCAGTTAAAACATTTACCAGCACATTGGTGCTTCCACCTGACCACTGGTCACCCCTTATGAATATTCCTCATTCTGGAAGGAATATCATGACAGTCTTGTCATGATACTCCTGCCCACCTGCCACTGTCTTCACCTGTGAACAGATATGCAACAAACAGATATGTACCCACATACCACTTCCATGAGTAAGCACTGGATGATCTGCATGGTTGCTTGTATATGGGCATGTCCCAGGGCCTACTTGTACCAGGCTATGTCTCCTGGGCATGGATTCCCATAGAGCTTACTGTGGCCTGGATTTGCTGCAGCAGGTAGGGGTGGGTCAGAGGTGAAATGTGTCTCCTGTAACCCCATGTCCAAGCCATGGTCTCCTGTGACTCCCCCTATGACTCCCACCCATAGCCCCGATGGCTCTGTACCTATTACTGATGCTGCTTCAAGGCTCTGACTGCTATGTCCTGCTGGGAGTTGGCCACCCTCCCACCACAAACAGGTCCCAAGGCAGGATCGTCGCAAGGGATGTGGAAATAATAGGAAATAAAGAGATGATATAGATGGAGAAATGATTGAGACGGAGACAAAGAGCAGTTCAATAGATGGGGGAGTCAGGGGTTCTCAGCTTCCCACAGGCTGAGAAACTGAGTGAAGTCCCACATCAATATTTATTGGTACAGCAAATAGTTGTCTTTTGTTAGAGAATTACATATACAGTTCATTTTTTGAGATTTCCAGGGGAACCTTGCCTAATTCTGTCTACAAGAATAGACGGTTACACAATTTTTCTAATTAAGCCCTAAGTTAGAAACAGACCGAGCTGAGCATACAAATTAAAGACAAAATGTATAAAATGAGAACACTAAGTCTGTGTACTACTCTAATCTACTTCTAAACACAGAGACTTGTGGTCAGGAGTGAAGCAGGAATAGCCTTGAAGTCTAGGATAGTTTCAGCTGCACGTTATCTGCTGGGCAGACATTTTAATCAGCTTCTCTGCCAACAGCCCAAACGGAGCTTCTGCTTTGCAAAAAAGCTCAAGGTGATGGCCAGCAGCAAAGAAGAAACGTTGCTTTGCAAACATCCTCTGACAATGCTTCCCTTGTTGGAAGTAGCTTCTATTTTGTGAACTAACATGTCCACAGATTCCTTCAAGGCAAAGACCTGCAAATCCCCTGAAACTTCTCACGTCTCTTAGCCTATTTCCCAACAATGTCCAAGATAGAGGAGGAATTGTGGGAGGCAACCAGAGCCCACTGAGCAGTGAGTAGGGTCCCAGGGCAGGGGGAACCCTATAGGGCACAGGAACACAGGCAAGTCCAAGTCCTGAGGACCTCCACTGCACTGGACAGATGCCCCAGGACTGGAGCCACATCAGCTGCCAGTGCCATCTGGGCTAGGCTTCTTGCCATGTAGGGCAAAGGTGCATTTCTGTAAACAATATGGAGGCTCTTGTGAGGAATACATGTCCCAGATCTATTGCCCTACACCCAGCCTACCCCAGGAAAAAGTCCTCATCTAGGCAAAGCTCTCCACAGTGATCCATATCTCCACCCATCACTCTGACTCTGACTCTGAACCCTAGAAACTGCAGGTGTAGCATCAGGATCCTGTAGACCAATTCTTTCTGTTTCAGCCCCAACATAGCTGTCCCTGTGGGCTGGCCTGTCTCCATCCAGGAGCAGCTGCTCCATCCACCACTGGGTTTTGGGCCTGCCTCAGAATGCTCTCTGGTCTTCCAAGTATGGCTATGGCCTGGACTCCAAGCATGACCTCCTGGGAAAGTAGGGCAGCTGAAAAGGCCTGGGCTTCAGTATCTGCAGGGGATTGGACAGTTAAATAGATGAGTACCTCAGGGTTCCACTTTCTGGGACAGGACCAATCAGCCTCCCAGGTCTCCCAGATACACAAGGGCACATGGTCCCTTCCTCCTGCTACAGCCTAGCCCCTGCCATCACCTGCGGTCCACTCATCTCCTGGTCTCATCTTGGGCTCCTGTGGCCCTCTTGGACCAGGCCAAGCCCTCGACTGTAGCGGTTACAGCAGTGACCAGCATATCCTGCCCAGCACATGCACTGCCCACTCACAGGGTTACAGATGGCACTAGTGGCACTCTCAGCATGGCAGCAACACTCTGTGGAGAGACAGGGTGATCAAGCCATGCAGGCAAAGCAATGGCTGTCCCCTGATCCCGTGCCCACTGGCCCTCAAGGTTCAGAAGGTTCACTACTACAGCCAGTAGGCCTGAAGCCATATGTTCCAGGCACATAGTAGTCACAGGTATGACCAACAACATGAGGACAGCAGAAGCACTGCCTGCCCAGCAGGGTATACTCAGTGCTCAGTGAAGCCTTTGGGTGGCACTCACATGCTTGCAGGAGGAAGAGCAAGATTAGATAGGCAAACTTCATGGTACTCCTATAACCCCTACCCTACAGACCCCAAGCCCAGGGCACACACTCATAGAGGCCACCCCTGTGGAGCAGGATTGAGGTGCTACAGACCAGGTGGGACAAGCCTCAGGCATGGTGCTGGAGAGACCTGTCCTCACTGCCTCCATGCAGCCTGCCTGATGGAGCTTCTGCTAATGCCGTGTGGCCCTGGGGTCCACAGGACCTTAGCCCAGGCAACTCCTTCACCTGTGGCACGAGCCACAACCTAGCAGGAGGGTGGAGGGCCACAGGAATGGGACAATGAACCTCACTCACTAACACTTGCCACCCTTCCTTGCATCAGCCCTCACAGCAGCCCCACTACTTTTCTGTTTCCTAATCTCTTTTGAATCTGTTTCTCCTCTCTCTCCAATGGCCCCAATTTAGTCCAACAATGCCATCTCCCACTTGGAATCACTTCAGCAGCCTCCATTTGGGCCTTCCCCAAACAATGCATTCTCCCCAAATCTCTTCCCTGATCAAATCTCTTCTATGGCTCCCCATTTCCTCTGAGATAAAGGTTAAGCCCCTCTTGCCACTTGACTCTAACTTCCAGGCCCTGTCCTGTACCTGTTGATGTAGACACTCCCAAAGTCACAGTCACAGAGCTTACAGCCTAGGGGTGGGGGTTCCTGCTCAGACCCCAGAACTCAGGCTGCAGGAGAGAATAGTTGGGTGAGGGAAAGGGAGGAAGATCTAGACAGGGAGAAGATGGTCAGGGGACTAGGGGGTCATATACCGTCTGTTGTAGGAGAGGGGGTGAGTGTAGGGCTTTAATGCTCTTCTGCTTAGAGCTGAGAGGGAGGATACTCTAGTGCAGGGGGCCCCAACCTATGGTGAGTTGTATAACTGTTTCATTATATATTACAATGTAATAATAATAGAAATGAAGTGCACAATATATGTAATGCCCTTGAATCATCTTGAAACCACTGCCTCTCCAGGTCTGCGGAAAAACTCTTCCATGAAAATGGTCCCTGGTGCCAAAAAAGTTGGGGACTGCTGCTCTAGTGCACTCCTGCATGGCTTCACAGAGGGAGGTAAGGAGATGAGGACACAGCCAAGGTTAAATAAAAGTTAAACAAAGGGTTTGTTAACATTCAAGGCAAGAAGGGGATGGAGTTATTCCGTGGACTGAGTCTTCCTCCAAACATGTTTGCTGTGCAACACCTGTATATCCAATGTATAATACTGTTGTAACATGTTTAATCACTTTCCTTTCTTTTGTTCCTAAAGCTCCCATCTCAGGGCATATGCAGGTTCAGCTAACCAAGGTGATCCTGACCCTGGTAACCAGGTCAGTGAATGGCACCCACCGACGAACAAGGTTCAGTCTATAGTCATGATAACTACAGCCTTACACTCATTAGCTCCAAGAAGCTCAGTGTCCAAGGTGAAGGTCAAATCAGAAGGTGGGTCAAGGATTACCACACAGTGGCTACAATCCTGTCCAGAGACAAAGCATTTGCAGTGACAGGTGCCACTGGCGGGATCACAAGCATGAGTGTCAGGGACCCAACACTGGGGGGGTTACACCTGCAGGCTAAGGCACAGGGCTTTCAGATTGCTAATGGGACTGCTGTGGGGTGGGTAGGTGTTATCAGGGCAGTGATTGGGGGCAGAGCAAGGAGGATATGGGAGTGGGAGCCCACCCTGAGGATTACTGTCACTGGCAGCCCTTAGGTTGGGTGGGGCTCAGGCCATAGTGACCAGGCTAGTAGGAGTCACAGCACTGGCCCCAGATGTGGACTTGGCAGCAACAATGTCCAGAGAAGCAGCTATGGGTCTCATCCATGTGAGTATCACAAAAATTGCCTTCCAGGGCACCCACAGAGTAACAGTCACAGGCTGAATCAGAGGTCAGAGATTAAGGATGGAATTAGGTCAGAGGTCACCATGGAGCTGAAGGATCATGGTCAGAGTTGAGATTGGGGGGGTTGGAGGATCTAGGAATGGGGATGCTCCTGGAGGTCACGGTGGAAGAAGGACTGTCAGTGCTCACAGTGGAACCCAGCTGTATTGTGCTGACATGCATCACACACACCTCCATTCACATTGCCAGACGACAGATACACAGCCATGTCAAAGTGGCAACTATAGGCATGCCTACGGCACTCACATTCTGGGGCAGAACCAGAAAGGTAGATCTGGGTGGGCTGACCCATGGCAGGTATGGCCAGGCAGAGTAGGGCGTGGCATCCACCCTAGCAGGTGCCCAGGCTCTGCTCCATGCCCTGGGTGATCCTGATGCAGGTCCTGGCAGCACTCGTAGTATGCACCAGCTGTATGGTGGCAGAAGACACAAAGCCCATGTACCTAGCAGGGAGGAGTAAGACAGGTCTTCCCTAGTGCCCCAGCTTGCCCACCCCACCAGCCACAGGCTGTCTTTCCCATAGTCCTCACCATGCCTTCCACATTGGCTGGGGCCCCAGGTGCAGGCCTCTACTCAAGAAGCGTGGCCATGGCACAGGCAACTTCTGACCATGAGCTCATAGAGGATATAGGTGCAGAAAGGGTGTCTCTTGAGGTCCCCCAGGAGCCTCTCACCCAGCATGTGCAGTTTGGAGCAGTTAGTCACATACAGAAGTTAGTCACATGCAGAAGCTTTGGAGACACAGATGGTCAGACCTCAGGTGCTTTGGTCCTCACTCCTCTATGGCTGGGGAGGAGGGGAAGGAATGGGGGCGGAGTCTTTCCCCCCTCTGCATCCTTGCAGCCACCTTCTCCAGCACCCATGCTGTGGGGCTTCCCCACCTCTGCTTCCCTGGGTGCACCACCTTACAATGACCACAGTCCCCCACCATGGTGATAATTCCACCTCTGTGGTGAGGATCTCCTTTCTCCAGTGATGTCACTCCTGAACTGAGACCTGCACATTTCACTACTCCCTGGACACCCCACCCTGGTGTCAACAGTTATTTGAAACCCAATTCTCCAATCCATAAAGGATTTTACTTCCCAGCCCATTGTCCAAACTACAAATCTGCTTATCATCCAGCCAAACCACCTAAAGTGTTATAGTCACCCACACATAAGATTATAATGGAGAGGAAAAATTCCTATCACCTAGTGATGTGGTAGCTGTCATAAGATTGTAGGGCAACACATTATTCACGTTTGTGGTGATGCTGTGTAAACAAACCTGTGCTGCCTGTCATATAAAAGTACAGCACATACAATTATGTACAGTACATAATACTTGATGATAATAAGTGTTACTGGTTTATGTATTTACTATACTATACTTTTTATTGTTAGAGTGTACTCCTGTTCTCCTTTTACTTATTTTTTCTAATTTTATTTTAGGTTTTTTAGAGACAGGGTCTTGCTCTGTCGCCCAAGCGGGAGTGCAGAGGTATGATCATAGCTAACTGCAGCCTGGAACTCCTGGGCTCAAGCGATCCTCCTACCTCAGCCTCTCCAGTAGCTGGGACTATAGGTGCTTGCCACTACGCCTGGCTAGTTTTTCTATTTTTTGTAGAGATGGGCTCTCACTCTTGCTCAGGCTGGTCTTGAATTCCTGACTTGAAGCAATCTTCCCACCTCAGCCTCCCAGAGTGCTAGGATTACAGATGTGAGCCACCACACCCAACCTAAAAATTTTTTTTGTAGAGATGGGAGTCTCCCTATGTTGCCCCGCCTGGTCTTGAACTCCTGGCCTCAAGCAATCCTCCCGCCTCAGCCTCCTTAGTAGCTGGGACTACAAGTGAGAACCACCATGCGCAGCTTTCTTTCTACTTATTAAAAAAAAAGTTAACTGAAACAGCCTCAGATAGGTCCTTCGGGAGATATTCCAGATGGTGTTATCATAGGAGATGACAGCTCCATGCACATTATTGCCCCTGACGACCTTCCAGTGGGACAAGATGCGGAGGTGGAAGACAGTGGTATTGATGATCCTGACCCCGTGTAGGCCTAGGCTAATGTGTGTTTTTCATTTTTAACAAAACAGTTCAAAAGGTAAAAAAAAAAAAATTTAATATAGAAAATCTTATAGAATAAGGATGTAAGGAAAATATTTTTGTACAGCTGTACAATGTGCTTGTGTTTTAAACTAAGCATTGTTACAAAAGAGTCAGAAAGTTTAAAAAGTTTTTAAAGTAAAAAAGTTTCAGTAAGCTAAGGTTATTATTGAAGAAAAAATTTCACAATAAATTTAGTGTAGCCTAAGTGTACAGTGTTCATAAAGTCTACAGTAGTGTACAGTAATGTCCTAGGCCTTCACATTCACTCACCACTCACTCACTGACTTACCTAGAGCAACTTCCAGTCCTGTAAGCTTTATTCATGGTAAGTGCTCTATTCAGGTCTATCAATTTTTATCTTTTATACCTTACTTTTACAGTATCTTTTCTGTGTTTAGATGTTTAGGTACACAAATACTTACCATTGTGTCACAATTGCCTACAGTATTCAGTACAGTCACATGCTGTACAGGTTTGTAGCCTAGGAGCAAGAAGCTCTACCATTTAGTCTAGGTGTGTAGTATGCTATACCATCTAGGTTTGTGTAAGTACACTCTCACTAATGACTCACTAATGACACATTTCTCATAAAGTATCCCTAAATGATGCAAACTGTAGTTTGATTATTTATCAACTGTCTTACTTTGATTTCAGCTTCAAGAAGACATACCTATTCTGTCTGCTTCCCATCAAAAACTGCCCAGAAGATGCCTGACAGAGGGTGGGGCTCAATTGTCGCTTGTTAAATGAACACATAGATGAAGTGATGGCTCCTCTCTCTGCTCCATACCTTAGGTCAGGTACCAACCTGAGGCTACCTTCTACATCTTTCCTCTGTAGGTCTCCCCTCTTTCCTGATCAGAGGCAAAAGCAACAGCAGTTTGCAGACCTATTATGAGGTCTTAGGATGAGCAGCTGGTAACAACCACAATCAAGGCAGGCAAGCAGCACCCAGCAGATGTAGAGAAAAAGCTACTTCGGGGTTTGTGTTGCTCTGTTATCCTCTTGGCTTGCCTCTGGGCTCCCCTTCTGGGTTGTTTACATGGCTCTCTTGTCCCTTAATAAGACTTCTTTACGAGGAAGGGGGTCACATCCAGAGATGCCTTGGTGCCACCTAGAGGCAGTTGCAGGGATGAGAGGCACCAACTAAGGCCAGGGTCATGAATTGAGGGGAAAAGGGGAAAATGACAAGTGGACCATGATAGCAGCAGTGATGGATGCCCAAAAAGGGGAGACATATGAGGGACACTGAAAGGAGCAGAGATGGGGACAGTGATAGGGACAGAAATGAGTGATCATGATGGGGCCTCACAAAGGGGTTCAGTGATGGGGCATTGGGCACACATACAGGGTAACAGTGATTAAGACAGGGATGGAGGTCACAAGGACCACAATAAATGACCATGACGAGAGGTCAGGCATGGTGGCTCACAACTGTAATCCTAGCACTCTGGGAGGCTGAGGTGGGAGGATTGCTTGAGGTCAGGAATTCAAAACCAGCCTGAGCAAGAGTGAGACCCCATCTCTACCAAAAATAGAAAAAAATAGCTGGGCATGGTGGTGTGCACCTATAGTCCCAGCTACCTGGGAGATTCTGTTGTGACACACAAAGGGGTACAGGATGGAGTCTGGGGATGATTACCCTTACTCTCAGGGTTGTTTCAGGCCTCCCCTGGAATGGCTGGGTCCAGAACTTTGAAAATTACTCGAGGAAGCAACTTGAGCCTCTTATTTTACCCCAGGGCCTAATCCCCTTTCCCTGGGCCTGACCTCACCCTCAGAGAAAGGCTCAATGTCTGAGTAATGCTGGTCACAGATGAGGTCACTAACCCTGTGTCCAGGGGCAGGAGGGATCCTGGGAAAAAGGCATGAGCAGTTGTGGGCAAAGTATCAGTACACATGCCAGGAACAGCCATGGTCCACAGAGTGCTCAAGTAGCAAACTGCTGGGAAGAATGTCTGGGGACAAGAGGTGCCCTTGGGTCACTAGGACATCAGGTAGGGAGGCAAGGGTCAGCACTTACTGAGCAAGGCTTCAGGCTGGGGCACTGGGTACTGTCAATGTCATGATGAGATGGATAAAGTAGAAGGTACCCTCTAGGTCCAGTTGGACGGTGATGTAACACCTGCACCTTTAGCCATGAGGGCTAATCAGAGTGACCAGGCTCTGACCCCACACCCCAGACTCACACACATAGGCACACTGGCACTCTCATCACGCTTCGCCTGCCACCATAGCCACTCCAGGAGATCACATTCTCAATGTCATGGCCTCCTTGGTCCCAAGAGTCACAGAAGCAGCAATTCTCAGAGTCCTGTGGGAGGGCCCAGGGCTACACTGGAGGTTCATGGTCAGATCTCTACTCCAAAATGTCACAGTATAAGCTTCTCTCCAGTGCCCCCATAGAGCTAGACCTGCCCAAGATACCCCAAAGACTCTAGTCTCCAAAGTCCTCACCCTCCTCCCCACCTGCAGATGACTGACAATGCAGTAGGGTTCAGGGCCATGGAGGACACAGGTGCATGAAATTTGAAGGCTCTGGCCATGGCCAACCACCAGGTTGCTGGTGGGCGGGTAGGAACTACCATTTGAGCAGCCAGGTGGGGGAAGCATATCTGGTAGTTCCTAGATTGTTCTAGGAGCCTAGGCTGGTAGGGGCAGGGTCTAAGTAGTGATCCTACAGATACCTCCCACCTCACCCCACCCCACCCCACAAAGAGGGCCAATATTTCCTCCCCCCTGGCTAGCTCTCTAGGGAAGAGCTAACTTCTCACCCATTGGTGGCAGCAGCAGCAGAACTGGAAGGAGAGGGCCCAACCCAGATGGGAGTCCTGGGCCCTGGGAGCTGGAATTAGGCCTGAGAGGATGCTTAGTGGGCCCCAAGCTGAGTGGCACTTGAGGAGCTGAGTGTAGCCCTCTGGTCATTCCACATACTCACACTGTAGATGAAAGCAGAACTGTCAGAGGCAAGAAGCACGCAGGGATGTGAGGCCACAGTAAAACTGGGAGCAAGGGGGTCCCCAATATGGGGGAACCAAGGGCAGACACACCCAGGGGAAGGACGTTAATAGCAGCCACCAGATACAGAAGGCGGAAGGGGCACCAAGAAGCACACACAGCTTCACCCTAGGTCCATCTAGCAGGGCAGCTGTGTGCTAGTGGGGTATAAGACCTGATTCTCATTCAAATGATGCTCCCATTCTCAGCCCTGAAAGGCTGTTGTCTCTAGGAGCCTCTGGGGAATGTGCCCACTCTCTGCCCATCCCAGCAGCTGCCATTCAGCCTGGGCAGCCAGCAATGCACTGTAAGTTGATGGGACAGTTAGTTCTCTTTAAGGGATCAGGGCCCAGTCCCCTCTCCAAAGCAGAAAAGGCCGACAATGTCTGGAACATACAGGCCCATGTTGGGGGGCATGATGAGGCTGGACCTGGGACTAGAAAACAGTTGAAATCCATGCAGAAAGCACTGGTGAGGAGGCAATTGTGGAAACCCTTTTGGCTCCGCTATCGCCAAAAGGTATTGCAGGTACCCCACCCAACCAAAGAGAAATTGTTTTGGTCAGCCAGAACAGGCTCTGAGGTCCTGACTCAACACCCTGCCCCTTGCTACCAAGTTGAAGCTAGTCACTCCCTCCCAGGACAGCAGAGTGGGGGAGGTGCCTCAACCCTTTCAGGCCTGGCCCCAAGCCAGACAAGCCAGGCTGGCTGCTTGGTCCCTGGGGAGCAGTACCACAAATGCTCCCTTCCCTGCTGGCTACAAGGATCCCTGAGGAATTGGACTGTCTGGATAACAAATCAGTGCAGCCTCAAATGGAGGTATCTTACCTCACAGTGGCTCTACTCCTGCTCTCAGGGGAAGCCTCTCACACAGCCACAGAAGCTAGCACCTGAGTTTCCCCTCTCTCTTCAAAGGGGTAAGGGACCTGCCCCCTCCCTCAACAACCTCTCTGGCAGGCCTGCTCCTGGGGCCACTTTCCCTATATGCTCCAACTGGCCTGCCAGCAGCCACACACACAAAAAAAGACCATGGAGGGTGGGCAGGGAGACTGGAAGGTGGAAAGGTATAAAACATGATAGATGGAACAGTGGACATACAACTTGAATAACAAGTCACAGTGCATCGCGCCATGAGAACACCCCACCCACCCGCCCACCCCAACCCACACCACATCCTTCAGTTTTTGAAAGGAGGCTGGTGGCTGCCAGGGCCCTGGAGAGGTACCCAGAGTCCTTGAGGTTGTATAATCCTTGGGCATAGCACACTGTGCCACTGGCCACACAGACAGCTAGGCTGTTTCCCCAAACATTGCTGTGTGAAGGAATCAGGGTGCTGAATATGACAACAACGGCTGCAGCCGTATTACAGGAGACAGGTTCATACGGAGGATCCGTTGAGCCCGCTGCCGCACCTCGTCATCCGAGGAGCGCTTATCTACCTTAATGGCACGAAACTTTAGCAGCTTGGCTGTTCCAGGCCCTAGCCATGCCTTAGGAGATCGGCGCCCAAGCCGTGTTCTCTTCTTGGGAGGAAGATCTTTTGCCTTCTCAGCCCTTTTCCTCTTCTGTCCAACAGTCTCAGGGCGGCTTTTCTGGTCCTTCCTTGCAGTTCTAGCCTGAGCAGACCCCTTTGGCCTGCCCCTGCTCCTAGACTGGGTCCGCACTGCCTTGGCCTTGGCCTTGGTCCGCACTGCCTTGGCCTTATCCCTGGCCTGTGCCACCATGGCCTTGGCCTTGGCCCGTGCCATCTTGGCCTTAGCTTGTGCTGCCTTGGCCTTAGCTCTTGAGGCCTTGGCCTGTGTTCGAGCCACCTTGGCCTGGGGATAGGCAGCTTTGGCCAGTGTTCGAACTGCCTTGGCCTGGGCTCTTTTGGTGCCAAGGGCAGATCCCCCTTTCATTCGCAGGCCACTGAGGGACCCAGTGGCTTTGTAAGTCTTGCTCTGGAGCCCAGTGCCTTGTTGGGGTCCAGCCCCGGGGTCTTTACGAGTCAGACACTTAGGGCCCTTGCTTGTGGCTTTTCTGGGAGCCTTAGACTGGGTTTTCCCTGGACCCTTTCCTGAACCTTTCCGCAGTTTCAGAGGAGAGTCTGCAAGTGAGAGCTGCAATGACTGTGCCTTGTGCTTGGCACCCAAGCAGGGCATGGGAGTCTTGAGCGGAACCAGGGCTTCAAGGACAACAGAGAGCCGCATGGCAGGGTAGACACCTGGATAGAGGTGGGTGGGGAAGCCCACCGCTGCACCCCGGGCACGGTTGGCACTTGATTGCTTCAAGGAGCTCAATAACAGGTTGGTAGTAGCATGCTTGGCAAGGGCTGGTGTGGATGCTTTGGCCAGTCTGCCAGATAGTGGCATAGGGAGCAGTGTAGCCCGGCCTGTGGGCAGCCGCATGGCAGTTCGGGGAGCACTGGCTGGAAGTGATGTGGCAGCTGGGTTGGGAGCACGAGCTTGCAGCTTTGTCTGGCTTGGGGGGTTGGCTGTGCATGAACTATAGCCATACACATCACCACTGCGCAGGATGGTAGGTTGGAAGCCATCATCTCGCAGGCCCTGCAGGAAGGCCACAAGCTGGGCCTCTGTGGCACTGAGATCCTGGCTCATGGGGTTAAAGACAAGCAGCGCCTCTTCCAGGGCCTTCTTCCCTGCCGTGGAGATACGCGACCAGGAGTGCACAGCTTTTTCCTCCACATGCTGCACCACCACGCTCATGGCATTAGGCACTGCAGATCTGCCTGGGTATCCGCAAACCAGTGCTTGGCACCTCCAAGGCAAGAGGAAAACAGTCAATAAGAATGGCACTGAGATAGGGGGCCAGAACAGGTAGACAAGTCAACCAGGGCCCTCACTCTCCATGATACTGAGGGGCCTGGCCAGAGTGAGCCACTCCCTGGTATAAACCTTGGTCTCCTGATCCTCTACCATGTTGGGGTGGGAGGAGGGTGGTATGGGTCAGGCAGCTTCTTCAGAATACACGCTCAGAAGCACTTTAGAGCCATTCAATCTACTGCTGGGTTCCTGGAAAGATTTAAGTCTGGCCCATTTTTAGTTCAATTCTGTATTTTCTGAGGCCAGAAACCTAGTATTGGTTTCAGCCCTGGGAACACAGGCAAATAGCCCTGTCCTCAAGGAGGCCAGTGCGGAAGGCAAGACAAAACCACCTATATGGTTCTTGGGAGTGTACGGTGGCACCCAGTTCAGCTTGCCAATGGGTCAGGGAAAGATTCCTGGGAGAGGCAATACTTACCTAGGATATGAGTGATGAATGGGAAAAGGACCAAATGGAAATGAGGAACAGCCAATGCAATGGTTCCAAAGTAAGAAAGAACAAGGCACACTTGATGTGGGGTCTGGGGTCAGCTGAGCTTGCCAATGGATTCCTGGGAGAGGCAACACTTCGCTGGGATATGACTGATGAATAGGAATTAACCAGATGGAAATAAGGAACAACCAATGCAATGGCTCTGAAGTGAAAAAGAATATTAGGCACACTTGCTATGGGGTCTGAGTTCAGGGTTGGGGATCTAGCTGGAAAAACAGGTCAGGGCAGAGTAAAAAGAGGTTTGCATGTTGGTCAAAGGGCCCAGACTTACACTCGATATCCATGCCCATCTCTGTTTCTTCAGCTGTTTGTGTTCAAGTACAGAGGTGGGGTTAGGTAGAGGAATCTGCCTGCCCACCGTAAGTTCTGCTTTCAGAGTCCTCAGACGGGCTACTTAGCAGCCCAATTCCTAGCTCCAGACACATGGAGACCAATCCCAGGGAAAGAGCCAAACTTTTCTTCAACAGAAACTAAAAAGGTGATAAGCAGTAGGTGCCAATGACATATCTTTAGGTAACTAGACAGCCAAGAGCCCAAGGTCTGAGGAAAGTGGGGGCCAAAAGCCCCATATAGGATGGTGAGTCAAGTAGACATTAGTGGTCTGAGCCTTCCTGTCTAAGGGCTTGGAGGAATGCAGACTTCGGTACAGTCCAAGTAAAGCTATCTGGGAACACCCAACTTGTCCCAGGCTTTTTTGAAGAAGCTGTGGCTATCAATCATGACTATTATCTAATACTCAATCCAACATGTGAGAGCTCCCAGAGGCAGGAGGCAACTCTCCAACTGCAGGGGAGCATTAAAAGATCAGCTGGGATAAGGCAGGTCCCTGGGGCCACCAGGCCCATCTGTGCAGCTTCTTCTCACTGCCCTAATGGAGCAGATGAAGTCTTCAGAATTCCCTGGACAAAGTACCCAGGGGCTCTTTGTTTGGAAACATTCTAGGATCTTCGGTGTCTCAGGCATTTCCCTTCCCCGGAGGCCATTCTCCAAGCACAATCCTCGCACATGACTTTAGTTATTTTATTAATTTTTTTTCTGGAGGGTGTAGTTCCCAGGGCAGTAAACTGTAGAATAAACAGAGGAACCTATTTCCCAACCCCAAACGCCCTCCAGCACAGATGTTGGGGGTGACCTGAGGGCTCTTCAGCCGGGTTGTGCCAAGCCCTCGGGAAAGGTCTTCTGGGCTTTCAAGACGCTTCGGAAACAGAGGCTGCTGCCGGGCCCCCAACTTCCCTTCACAAGTGCCCCCGCGGCCGGCAGGGGAAGTTGACGGAAGATGGGGGGCGGGAGAGGGGCCATCCAGGCGGACCGGGGGCAGGGGCAGATCAGGGCCCTCGGGCTGGGAGTCCGCTTCCCTAGGGCCCGAACCGCGGAGGGGAGGCGGGGTCATGGCGGCAGCGAAATATGCGGGTCGAGCAGTGCTAGCCAGACTGAGACCGCGCAGTCCCAGGGTGGAGTCGCTGGGCGCGGGGTGGGGGTGGGATTGGGGTCTCGGCCAGGCCGGCGGAGGACGCGGGTCCGCGAAGAGTCAGCTGCGGGCCCATCTCCCCAGCAGCCTCGCGGGCCGCCCCTCCGCGGCGCGGCTAGGCCCGCGGCTCCAACCTACCGGCGCCGCCGCGGGGACCCAAGACGCGCCTCTGCGCCGCCTCCGCCGCTCCAACATGGCCGCCCGCTGCGCGCCGGAAGTGTGTCGCGCTTCCGCTTCCGGGACCTAGCCCGCCCTAGTGACCCTTGACCCCCGAGACCCCATTTCCACACACCCCTCCCCGAAGTCTAGGAGCGGGGCAGATTAGGTACCAAGGAGGGCTGCCTGGAGGTGGTGGCTGCGGGGACCGCTCCACATCCATCTGGTCTTGTGCGGGAGTCTGAGGAACACAGGAACCCTTTGACGCGGCCCCACGCAGGACACACTGGAGACCAGCTAAGACTGGATTAGGAAAAAAAAAAAAAAAAGACTGGATTAGGGGTCCTCTGACACCCTCTCTGAGGAGTACTGGTAGTGCAGTAATATCTGGGAGGGTCTCCTGGCAAGGTGCAGGCCATTCTCCACTCTCTAGTCTTCCCTTAGCCACTGAAAAAGCCCACTTCTGTCCCAGGCACCTAACCAAAGGGTGAAAGAGGAGTGCCCCCTGACAGGGACTGTCTCAGGGGGGCTCCTTTGTTTTGTATTAAGGGTGCTTCCTCTGAGGACAGCAATTCCTCCTCTCTTCCTAAGAATGGTGCCTACTGCATATGGAATGAAAGGCTGATGTGTACATGTGATCCCAAGTGCTGTACACAAGCCCAAAGCTATGCATGTCTACACTGTGAGCCCCAGTTTACCACTGTGGGCCTAAATATACTTGCCCAGGCATGTGTACACAGGTATAGTGGAGAGATAGCCCCTCAATTGTAGGAAGTCCTGCCTTCCATCTTAACACTGTCCAGAATCCCTATCTTTTTGCCTAGGAGTCTGGGACTGCAGTCTTTCTACCTGTGCCCTGGGGCCAGCAAAGGGGTGCTGGTTACATCCCTTTGAGCTCACTGCCCAAGCAGTACCAGCTCAGAGGACACAGGTCAAAATTAAACATAGTGGTCTATAACTTCAGATGAGGAGTCAGAATGGTTTCCACAGCTCTGACCAATGGCTCCTCTAGTCAGGGGTCCCCAAGTCCAGGTTGGGAGCCATCATGGGAGCCCTGGTTTCATGGATGAGGTAGTGGAGGCATTTGTAGTTGGGTCAGAGCCTGAGCCAGGAGGCAAAAATACTGCCACAACTCTTAGACCCTGACCCTTGCAATCTGGTAGTTGGGGTCATGTGGAAGTCTATTGGCAGTCACAAGAGGGTGGCTGGATGCTTCATTTAGGGAATCAGTGTTAACCCTCTTCCCTCCCCATATGACCTCAGGATCCTCTGGCTGCTCTGTATTTCCCCTGCCTATACAGAGGGATACAGACACCCCTAAAGACAAGTGTCCACTCCACTCAACAGTGCCCTAGGCCTCACTTGGTGCCCCTTAGCTTCCTAGGGCTTTAGCACTGATGGTGGGGTCCTCAGTGTGTTCAAACATAGCCAAGGTATCCAAGAGGTACTGCAAAATCTCCTACTCCTGTGAGCTTAGTGTTTCTAGGCCCTTGTCCTGTTAGAGAGAAAGGAAGAGTAGGGTCTCAATACGGAGTACAATCAGGAAGTCCCTCTTTGGTGCTTCCAGCCCCCAACTGTGGGTAAGCCCTGTCTATGGCCCTGTCCTTGGTTGAGGGTTGGCTGTTTACTCTCAGGACTGATTCAACCTCACCTTCTATTCCAATGTCTTCTATAGCTTCTCTGAAGCCAACAGTGTTGGGCCCCTGTGTACATGTGAGCTGTAGCTGGGCAAATAGAAGCCACTTCCATGAAGGGGCAGAGCCCAGCTTCCAGGGATGGCACCAGCCCAGGTATGTCCTGAAAAGAAGATCCTTTTCTGATGATGTCCAGCCTAGAGGTCAGGGCAAAATGGAGAACCAGGAAGGATAAGTCCATCCTCTGGGTGTGTTTCTCCCAGACATGAGAACTGGGGAGGAGGTGGTGGTAGGGATTAGGGGTAAGGATCATGGGGTACCTAGGTCCCCGAGGGCAGAGCTGAACCTTCTGCCTCCTGGTCCCCAGTATGCCCCAGATAGAACTCTTTGGGAGCACTCATTAGAGCACAGTCTGATTTAACTCAGACTTTGGTAGATGCTGAACCCTACAGGCATAAATGGGATTAGACAGGATAAGGTGGAGAGAGAATACAGGGTGATCCCAAGATCCATCCCTTGCTCTCTAGTTGGCATCTTATATGATCCTAAGTGGACCCTGGGCCCACCTCCCCCTGAGCAGAGAGATCTGGTGGAGATCTAGATGTGAGTGAAAGCAGTGGCTTGGGAAGGAATGCTCCAAGAGAGGGGTACATGTGCCAGGGAGAAAAGCCAATGTTGAATCTTGAGGAGCCACTCAAAAGGGAGGGAGAGGAAGCAGGGCCTAAAAAAGATTCCAAGAGTCAGGACAAGCAAGAAGAAGAAGCTGAGGTCACAAAGGGTGAAACTTTGAAGATGCTAGCAAGATTTCAGTTGAGACAAGGACCATAGGGACCTGCTAGTTTTAGCTATATGATATTCCATGGTGACTTTTGTAAAAGCAAATTTTAGGGAGCCATGGCAGCAGACTGAGGTAGCATATTATAAGGAGGTAGAGCCTGTGAAGGCAGATGGCTTAAAGAGTTTGGAGGGGAGGAAGGAGAGAGAGTCTTGGGGTACTGGGAAGTATCTAAAGGTAGGTGGCTTGTAAATGCTTAATTGCTGGAAAGGAGGGGGAGAGAGCTTGGAAAGGTAACAGTGGTAAATGTGAAGGGGTCTCAGGACAGTATGAGCATCCCATTGGAGGTTGACACCAGTGCCCCAAGTGAGAAGCAAGTCTGGGGTGAAGTGGGATGGGAGGATGGAGGCCTTCTAGACAGGGTCTGTGCAGTCTGTAACCAGCCTTGGCACCACCCTTTTTGTCCAGGCCCTCTGACCCAACTGCCATCCCCTGAAAGGCCATGGGCAAGGGTCTACCCACACTCTGGGCAGGCCAGAAGTCAGGTAGGCCAGGGCATTAATGCCCCTCAACAGCTCTCAAGCCATGACTGATGGAGATTTGAGAATGAGTACCTCAGCTCCCCTTTCTCTTGGGGGCCCGTGTTCTACACTGGCTCCCAGAATCCCCAGCAGGATTTGGTCCCAGTTGCCTATAGTGGTTGCTTGATGACACCTCCTTTACTGGCTGCTTTCCTTGTCTCCTTGCCACTTCTGGTATGCCCTGGCATCACCTCCCACATTAACTATATGCACTTGTATCTTTGTCTCCAGGTCTGCTTTGGGGAAACTAAGATAAGCTCTGTCCACGAAAGGTGGACAAGGCAATGAGCAGACAGACAACTAAAAGGACCTCTTCCCACAGGTACCAGTGACCTGTACAAGTGAACCCTCAGCTTGAAGACTCAGCTCATCTTCTGAATGCTTAGAAGATAGGCTGGGCCAGGGTCTGGGCCTGAGGTAGGTGGGCCCCCGTCACACCAATTTGGTCTTGCCTGAGCCCAGAGTTGGCTAGAGGCGTGCCCAGGACTCTAACGTGCCTTGGGCCCCAGAGTGGCCCAGGTCTTAGGCCCTACAGGATAAGTCAAATGGTGATCCACCTGAATGGTCCCCTGGCCTCTGACTCTTCTAGTTCATCCCCTGCTCAGAGTTACCCCTCCCTCCAAGAATTCCCCTCACCCAGGCTTATGGAAGGGCCTGTTAGGCCCTGAGGATGGCACTATCTGCTCCTCCACCTTCCACTAGCCTCAAAGTGCTCTGTAGGGCCTATTCTGGGGCCTGATTTGTGCCTGGCCACCCCCACCAGAGGCCAGGCCACCCCCACCAGAGGCCCAGGCCACGCCCCGAGTGGCCTCCAGGGGGCGCCGGAGCTAAGCCCGTCATTGGGCTTCTGCGAGCTCAGCGGCTGTGGGTGGGCTCCGGCCTCTCACACCCCTATGTTCTGCCGGCTGGCTCTATAGCCGGTGCAAGCAGGCTGGGTCCGGCTCGGAAAGTCCCCTCGCCCTACACATTTTGTGCTTCTCACCGCTGCCTCATTTCTACCCCGCCCAAGATCGGATTCTAAATCCTGACAGGCCCAGTGTCCACGTGTCCGTTTGTCTGTCCGTTTGCGTGTGACCGTGGGTCGGCGCGCCCTGATCTGGCCGCGGCATGTGCAGGGTTAAGGCAAGAGGAGGAGTAGGTTTCCCTGAGTCGGGGTGGGGAAGGGGGGCTGAGGGGCGGACCTGATCCAGCCCCGCCCCGCGCCGGAGCCGAGCTGGGGGCCCTCCGGAGCCCAGCTTCAGCCCCAGCCAGATTCGGCGTCAGCGGAGGCGGAGCGGCAGACCCCGTGCCCTGGCGTCACTGGAGCCCTGGCTGGTGAGTCCTGCGGGAGCCATGCTCAGGGGAAGTTTGAGACGCGGGGTACAGAGCCTCAAACGCTTTTGCCCAGACCCCCCCCCCATCGAGCTGGAAGTTTGGGGCCAGGAGGCCCTTCTGCCAGGGGTCCAGGAGTGTAGCCGGAGGGAAAGGGGAGGATGGGGACTCTGGGGGATCTGCCATGAGAGGACCCAAATGTCTAGTTACTCATTCCTGCTGAAAACGCCCCGGATTGTGGGACTCTTAGAGTCCTGTGCTCATGAGATCCCCAAGTCAGCCCTGACTCTTCTGGACACCAGCGAGTCTTGCCTCTGGGGGCTGGACATGGGCAAACCCCTAAAGGTGGACCTCAAAGGGAGAGTGTGGAACCCTGATGTCTAGCCTTCCCCACCCACCTCAGTCCCAGACACCCCTGACCCTGGCCTTTTGCTGGTGGGAATAGATGAACCCTGTGGAATGGCCCCAAGGGTGTTATAAGGATACCCAGGAGTCTGGGCCCTGACAGCAGTGTGGGAACCTTGATGGCTGGATCCCAGGCTGCCCAGGGCACACTGGAAGCCAGTAAGGGGGGATATACAAGTAGGACTCACTCAAAACCCGAGTGAGGATTGTTGAGGGGAAAGCAAGGGGTCTAGGATGGAAAGTCCTATTCTAGTCACCTTATCTCCCCCACTAGATCTAGATTTGACCCAGTTGCTCCAAGTGGTTAGGTCAGGGTGTGGGAAGGAGTGTCCCTCATGCCCCCATAGGAAGGAGGGAAGTTGCCTGAGGTGTGTCCAACCCCCTCCAGGAGGGCCTCCTCAGTGTGCTAGCCAGAAGGAGTGGGTCCTCCCCCTGGCTTTCCCACCAGTGTTTTGGGCTAGCCCTGCTGTCAGCTACAGACTGCTCATCTGTTTCTTGAGGGGCTGGTCAGTGGCACTGACCCTTTGTTTTACCTCTTTCCTCCAGGTGAAGGCAAGGTCTCTGGACTGGTCAGACATCCCCTTGTGGCACTGGCAGAATCAACATGAGGCCCTGTCATGCCTCCCCAGTGAGGCCTGTAGCCTGAGCAGATAGCATGGCCTGCCATTGACAGCGAAAGCCATGGCTACAGGAGGTGGTCAGGCCTTTGCTTGGCAGGTGTTTCCCCCAATGCCCACTTGCAGAGTATATGGCACAGTGGCGCACCAGGATGGGCACCTGTTGGTGTTGGGGGGCTGTGGCCAGGCTGGACTGCCCCTGGACACTGCTGAGACACTGGATATGGCCTCACACACATGGCTGGCACTGGCGCCCCTGCCCACTGCCCGGGCTGGCGCAGCTGCTGTGGTCCTGGGCAAGCAGGTGCTAGTGGTGGGTGGCGTGGATGAGGTCCAGAGTCCAGTAGCTGCGGTGGAGGCCTTCTTGGCTGATGAGGGCCGCTGGGAGCGTCGGGCCACCCTCCCTCAAGCAGCCATGGGGGTTGCAACTGTGGAGAGAGGTGAGTGGCCTCCCAAGGAAGGCCCCTCAGGTGCCCCAACACCCACCATTCTCTCCTGACTTAGTACCTTACCCTCAGAGATTAAACAAGAGCTGTAATTTTTGCATGGATGCCCTGGACGTGGCCTTGCCCCCTGTATCTTCTCCACCTAGCTCTGAGCTAGGTTTATGGCAGCCTTCTGTTAACTGCCTTTTCTGGCTATGAGGTAGGAGGCAGAACCTAAGCTGACCCCCAGGATGATGGCAGGACCCAGCCACATCCCTGTACCATTCCTCATTTCTAAGAGACAAGGGGCAGGATGGCCTAATGATTCTTGGGGTTATAAATAGTCTGGAGTGGGGGAGGGGAGAAGGGCCTTGGCTCAGAGCCTGGGAAGTGCTTTGACTCCTCTCTCCCTGCCACACATACCAGGGAGCTTGATGTGGACAAAGGCCAAGCTGACTTGGGGACATGGTTGCCATGGAAGCCCCTAGGTGACTGGCCCTTCATCGCAAGTCCCCCAGACATGCTCCTAGCTGACTCTGAGGGCCTAACAGAGGGCAAGAACCTACTTTAAGAGTGTGGTGCAGAGGTGCTGGCAGTGCTCCTGGGGCAGAAGGCTTATGGCTAAGACTTCTACCTTGCAGACCCAATCCCCTCTCCCAGCTCTACTCCAACTGATCTCCAGAGCCCCCTCCCCAGACTGAACTCCATGCTGAGCAGGTCCCCAATATGCTCCCTACCCCTGGCTTAAACCACCCCTCAGCCTCCTCCCCCAGGGGGATCCTCCACCTTTTGGCCTCCAGGTCTGACCACCGGTCCAGGCCAGCCCTGCTTGGATGCCAGACTCTGTTGCCATAGCGTCTCCAGGGAGACAGAGACAGATTATAATTAGATCGGCTGCCTCCTGCTCTTCATTCAGAGGGGCCCTGGCCAGAATGGGAATCCCAGCTCTCCCAGTCCCCACTCTAGGCAGGCAGTAGGGTTTCTGCTGCTGGAGCGGGGTGCCACAAACACATGGGTCTCCAGCCCTGACCAGGGCAACTGTGAGGGTGGGGTGCCCTGGCCAGGCTGGGGTGCAGTCTAAACTACTTTTTTCTATGCAGATGGTATGGTGTATGCTCTGGGGGGAATGGGCTCTGACACAGCCCCCCAGGCCCAGGTACGGGTGTATGAGCCCCGCCGGGACTGCTGGCTTTCGCTACCCTCCATGCCCACACCCTGCTATGGGGCCTCCACCTTCCTGCACGGGAACAAGATTTATGTCTTGGGTAAGGCCCTGGGAGATGTGAGAAAGGGGCTCAGAGTTCAGAATTCCTCATCTCCATAGGTTGGCTGGCATAGGGATCAGGCTCAGTGCAGGATGGTAGAATAAGAGAAGCTTTGCTGGGATGATCCAAGCCTGTTCTGAGGCTCTGAACTCGGTGGTTCTGCTGGGGTTGGAAAACCAAACCCCAGTGCCTGAGGGTTTGTGGAGTGGTTGATCCATGTGCAAGTGTGCACACAACTGGGTATAGGAGGCTGGGCCAGGCAGATCGGCAATCTGATGAGGAGCCCACCAAGTCCCCTGGGCTCCCTCACAGGTATTCCAATTTCATTGACAGGGGGCCGCCAAGGCAAGCTCCCAGTGACTGCTTTTGAAGCCTTTGATCTGGAGGCCTGTACCTGGACCCGGCACCCAAGCCTGCCCAGCCGCCGGGCCTTTGCTGGCTGTGCCATGGTGGAAGGCAGTGTCTTTAGCCTGGGTGGCCTGCAGCAACCTGGGCCCCACAATTTCTACTCCCGCCCACACTTTGTCAACACTGTGGAGATGTTTGACCTGGAACATGGTGAGCAGTGGCTATCCTGGTTATCTTCCCACTCTCCCATGGGCTGGAGGGGCATAGTGGTTATGTGACTAGAACCGACCTCCCCTCTCCTGCAGGGTCATGGACCAAGCTGCCTCGAAGCCTGCGCATGAGAGATAAGAGGGCTGACTTTGTGGTTGGCTCCCTTGGGGGCCACATTGTGGCCATTGGGGGCCTTGGTAAGTCTCTTTGGGGGAAGAGAGAGGAAAGAGGCGCAAGACAGGAAAGAGTAGCTCCCAGCATGAGCACCACTTTCTGCCCTTCTCTAGGGGTGAGGGCTTTGTGAGTTCCTTTCCCTACCAATGAAGCAGGCGGGGTGTGGTCTGCCTGGTCTGCTCTCAGGGTATCCCCTAATGCCTGACTAAGGGCTCTGTACCAGCAGGGTCCTAGGAGACAGAAGCAGGACAAATGACTACTGAATGCCCAGCCAAGTGCACAAATAGAAACATGAATGAATGAATGAACAAATGATAAACAGGGACAATGAAGAACAAGGCACTGATAGCTCATCTGTGGGTGATACCTACTGGACTATTCTGTGGGCTCAGGGAGCAAAAGGGCTTGGAGCCCCTTTAGCCTGTGCCTCTTTTTTTTTTTTCCCATGGTGTCAGCCTGGCTCACAGCAACCTCAAACTTCTGGGCTCAAGCAATCCTTCTGCCTCAGCCTCCCGAGTACCTGGGACTACAGGCGCGTGCCGCCATGCCTGACTAATTTTTTCTATATGTTTTTAGTTGTCCAATTAATTTCTTTCTATTTTTAGTAGAGACAGGGTCTCGCTCTTGCTCAGGCTGGTTTCAAACTCCAGACCTTAAGCGATCCTCCCGCCTCAGCCTCCCAGATTGCTAGGATTACAGGCATGAGCCACTACACCCGGCCTAGCCTGTGCCTCTTAACAACCTTCTATCTCCTTTCTGCAGGAAACCAGCCATGCCCTCTGGGCTCCGTGGAGAGCTTCAGCCTTGCACGCCGGCGCTGGGAGGCACTGCCTGCCATGCCCACAGCCCGCTGTTCCTGCTCTAGCCTACAGGCTGGGTCCCGGCTGTTTGTTATTGGGGGTGTGGCCCAGGGTCCCAGTCAAGCTGTGGAGGCACTGTGTCTGCGTGATGGAGTGTGAAGGCCTGATAAGACCTGTCTACTGGAGCAGCTCAGTGCCAGAAGCAGAGGTCTATGGCTCCTTTTGCTGCTGAGGACACTCACTGTGGCTCTGTGAGATGAGAGAGGCACAGGGGCAGGCACTTGAAACACTGCCTTGGGGACTTGGGTTAGGGGAGCCTTTGTCTTTAGTGCAGGACACACATATGCTTACCATGTGTACCTACCTTTATTACCATGCATTCATGGACCATGCATAGCTCCACCCTTACCCTGGATCCTACCAAGCCCTCTGTCCAGCTGGGAAGTGGGGAGAGGGGAGAGCTGGCCTCATGCCCCACAGGGTCAGTGCCTATCTGTAGTTGACCAGGCCTACCCCAGTGGCCATTCCTGAAAAATGCCAGCTGCCAACCTGCCTTGAGAATCCCTGTTAGACCCAGGAGAATTCAGAGAGGGTGGGGGACACAGAGGGAATGGAGAGGACTTGGGAACTGCCAGAGGGCCAGAGGAATGCTGGTTTGGGGCCCTCTACACTGTTGGTTGTATGACCTTGGGCAAGTCATTTCACCTCTCTGTGCCTCAGCATCCTCATCTGTAAATGGGGATCTCTGAAACCTTACTGCCCTTCCTACCTCACAGGGCTGTTGTGAGGACCCAGGGACTTTGGATGTGGAAGTAAAAGTGCTGCTGAAATCTGGTGTGTAGCCCCTGGTATGGACTCCCACGTTGCCTCTACAGCCCCTGTCCTCAATGCTTCCAGGGATGAGGGTCCAGAGGGAGCTTCTTGAATCTGGTCTCTGCCCTCAGAGTGATCTGGTGTCTTAGCCCCATCTAAGCTTCAGCTTCTCCTTTGGTGACATGGGATAACAGCCCTCCCCTACTGTTCTGAGTGTTAGGGGGTACTGATAGGGATGATTAGAGAAATGTTAAGAAAATAACAACAATAACACAACACCATAGGATTAGAATGACCTCCAGGTCCAAGTCACACAGTGTCTCCTCAAGGTCTCTCCTCATCCCCATAGGGAGGGATGGTCCAGTGGGTGCTGTGGCCAGGGCAGTCTCACTCTGTCCCAGCTCTGGGGCAGCCATCTCTTGGGCAGGACTGTGTGGCCACCCACTTAACCCCTCAAGGACAGGAGCTTCCTATGGCCAACCCTTGCCTCTTCCAGCCTTTGCTGCCCACTACTAGGGGCCTTTGGCTCTGCTCTCCCTGCAACTACACTGAGTACAAGGGGCTCACAGCTGAGTTTGCTGCAAGAACAAGAAGTATTTGGGGCCCTGGAATCCATCTGCTGTGGCTTTTCGCCTTCTGATTCCCTGAAACAGGCAGTAGGGGCCCTCCTCAATGGTACGGGCCCTTGCCCCACAGTCCTGGTAACTCTCTGGGATTCTTAGCCTCCTGCAGGCTTTATCCTTTCTCACTCAGTGTCAGGGCTCCCTGGACAGCACTTTCCATGCCCAGTACACAAACACCATGGGCACAAGTGCCATGAGAGCCAGGCACAGGGCCTGCCAGCACACCACTGCTGTCCAGCCTCTGAGACCTCTGCAAGTATAGATAAGCTGCTGTGTCAGCTGTCATTGTTTAATGCTTTGGACCAGTTTAGACACTCAGAGACCCCAGCATGAAGGTAGTGCTGCAGCAGCTTGGGTCTCGGGGTCCCCAGGATGTTAGGCAGTATGCTGGGGACTGGCGCCTGGGGCCCTACCTTGTCACTACCACAGTGACCACCCCGGGATGGTTGGCAGAAGTTCTGCTGGTAGGTGGTGCTGGCTCGGGGAGGCTGGACCTGCACAAAGTGGATGAGGCGCTGGGGGAGGCCACCGAGTCCTGGGGCTGGCCGGAAATCAGCCTGGTAGGAAGATTCCAGGGGCCCTTGCTGGCGAAACTCCATCTCACAGGGTGCCCAACGCAGGAAGGTGTGTCGCTGCCACAAACGCTCCAGGTCTTTTCGCCTTCCAATTCCCTGCAGTAGGCAGTAGGGGCCCTCCTCAACGGTACGGGCCCTTGGCCCACAGTCCTGGCACCAGGCACCTCCTTGGGCTCCCCCCCAACCTCAAGTCTGCTTGGTGATGCCCGTCCTGTACCCTGGCCTCTTTGGCCTGCCTCCCTAGCAATGACTTCCATTCCAGGGTGAAGCACCCAGAAAGTCAGTGGCCCGCCCTCAGGATATTTGCACATTGTCAGGCAAGCTGGTGGAGGAAACTGACACAGAAGTGCCTCCATTTGGGGAATGGGCTGTTTCCCAGAAAAGAAAGGTTGTGGGGAAGATAGGTACTCTTCTGTTTGCATAAGGAGCCCTCCCTCAATATCTTATCCCCTCCACCCTACTACCTGCTCTGTCCTGACTTAAACTGAGGCTGGGGGACTGCCCATTCTTCCTCTCTTCAGCACTCACTTTGTCGAAGGAAATGCGGTTGTCATGCTTGGAGAAGAAGTGTTGTTGTGCTGGCTCCTTGAAAGACAGTGAGAAATAAGGTGAATGGAGAAAATAATGCTTACTCCCCCCACAAGAAATTACCTCAAGGCCCACAGTGGAGGGAAGCTGCCAGGAACCACTACCCCTGAACTGCTAAACTGCCAACACACTGAAAAAACAGACAAATTAAAGCAACGCTTCACTCCTGGGGTATCTCATCCAGGGACTTACCCTGAAGAGGAAGTCACTGACTGAGGAGGGGGATAAGGCATCTGCCAGGACATCCTGCCATCAGGGGAGCAGTGACTGAGTTTCATGTTGGGCCCTTTGGTGCTCAGGACTTCAGTCTTCTCCTCCCCTCTGTCCACACTCCTTCATCAGCATACCCAGGCTCTTGGCCATAGATGCCATCTGGAAACTGAAATTTCCATCTCTAGCTTACGTTCTCCCATGAACTCCAGACTCAATGTGGAGTAGCAACTGCCTACTCCACATCTCCATGTCAATGCCTAATGGGCCGTCTCCCAACACATGAATGAGCTTTGGATCACTCCCAAACCCACTCCACCTGGAGCCTCACCAGCTTAGGCCATGGCAGCTAGATCCTGCCAAACACCTCAAGTCGACCTTGATTCTTTTTTCGCCTATCCCACACATTGGATGTGCCAGGAAATCTTGTTGATACTTCCATCAAAATGTACCCAGGATCAGACCCCTCTTCAGCATGCTCGCTGCTTTTCCTGGTCTAAGCCACTTTCCTCATTTCAACAGTTTCCTGCCTGGAATCCCTACTTTCAAGGTTGCCCCTCCAGTCTCTTGTTCTCTTAGCAGCTAGAATAACTGTTAGTACACAAATCAGATGACATCAGTTTGTTTAAAATCCACAACAGTTTGTCCTGTTTGTAACAGCCAAAGTCTTCAGAGTGGTCCATGAGATCCATACGATATTGGTCCTTCTGTTACCTCCAGACATGCTAGTCTCCCCACTTTTCCTCAGATACACCAGGTACTCCCACCTCAGGCCTTAGCACCACCTGTTCCTTCTGCTAGCCATATAGTTCCTTCTCACCTCCCTCTTGAGAGGCCTTGCCAGTAGTCCCATCACCCCAACTCTGCATTTTCCACCTCCTAACACACTATGTGATTATTATGATGTTGCTTATCATCTGATGATATGTTGCCATATTATAATGTTGCCTATCATCTGATGCTCCCCATTATAACATAAACATGTGGACAAAGGTTACTGTCTGCCTTGCTCACATCTGTAACTCCAGCACTGAGAAAAAAGCCTGGCACTGTGCTCAATAAATGTTTGCTGTTAAATCAATGAACTGGAATAGAAGGTCCTGGACCAGAGTATTTCCTTTGGCTCAATTAGAGCCAGAGACACTTGTCCTATTCCCAGGCAGAGAACCACTATCTCTTAGGCCTCCAGAGCTTGGCAGGAGTCTCTCCCAAGACCATCTCCTTGCCTTCGTGCTTGGTCTCTGCCCTGAGTGATCCCCTCCCCAGCCACTCAGCTTCTCCTGTTGCAGACCTGAAGTGGCCTGATCTGGTGAGTTCAGGCTTGGCTGGGTTGGAGGCATGATCAATGGCTGACAGCATGTTCCCAGATAAGACACAGTGGCTGGCTCTATTTCTGATCCCTGAACCAGAATCTTCAGGGTAGAGTCTGTTGTATGTATCTTTAACAAGCTCCCCTCTTAGGACCTCCTGCCTTAGATAGCCGGTAGCAGTTTCCAAACAGAATGAAAGCCCGAAGAAGGTTGGAATCTGACCAGCTTTATCTCTCATTCCTCATAAAGCAAGCTGACACAATGGGGATTAAAAACCCAGGGCCTTTTTAGAAAAAAGCATAGAAAATCTTCAGAATCTAGAGCTAGGCAAAGAGTTATTAGACTTGACACCAAAAGCAAGAGCCATAACGGAAAAAAATTGATAAATTTGACCTCATCAAAACTTTTTAAAGTTTTGCTCTATGAAAGTGTATGTGAAGAGGATGAAAAACAAGCCACAGACTGGGAGAAAATATTTACAAACCACATATCCAACAAAGAACTAGTATCTAGAATATATAAAAAACACTCGTAACTCAACAGTAAAGTAACAAACAATCTAATTAGAAAATAATCAAACAACATGAAGCCTCACTGAAAATGATATACAGATGGCCAATAACACATGAAAAAATGTTCAACATCATTAAACATCAGGGAAATGTAAATGAAAACCACAATGAGATATCACTACACATCTAACAGAATGGCTAAAATTAAAAATAGAGACAACATCAGATGTTGGTGAGAATGCAGAGAAACTGGATCATTCATGCATTCCTGGTAGAAACGTAAAATGGTACAATTACTCTGGAAAACAATTTGGCAGTTTCTTTAAAAAATTAAACATGCAACTACCATATGACCCACTAATTGTATTCCTGGGCATTTATCCCAGAAAGACAAAACTTATGTTCACCCAAAAATCTGTGCACATTCATAACAGCTTTATTTGTATAAGCCAAAAAAACTGGAATTATCTCAGATATCCTTTAATAGGTAAATGGTTAAAGAAACTGGTACATGCATACCATGGAATACTATTCAGTAATGAAAAGAAATAAACAACTGATACACATAACAATTTGGATGAATTTCTAGGAAATTTTGCTGAGCAAGAAAAGCCAATCTCCAAAGGTTACCTACTGTATTATTCCATTTATATAACATTTTTATGTGACAAAACTTTAGAAATGGAGGACAGATTGGTGGTTAGGGACAGGAGAGGAGAGCTGGAGAAGTGGGAGGCAGGTGAGTGAAGTTATAAAAGGGCAGCACCAGGGATCCTTGTGATGTTGGTCAATATCTTAACTGTAGTGGTAGTCACATGAACCTACACAGGTAATAAAATTTTATAGGTCTTAATACACACACACGCACACACACACACACACACAAATGAGAACAAGTAAAACTGGGGAAATGTGAACCAGACTGGTGATTGCATCAATGTCAATGTCCTAGACCTGATATTATACTATAGCGTTGCAAAATGTTACCATTGTGGGAAACCAGGCAAAAGGTAGAAGAGATCTCTGCTATTTCTTACAACTGCTTATGAATGTATAATCATCTCAATAAAAGTTTCAATTTTAGAAAAATCTGGGAGCCTGGAGCAATTTCCAATTGACTCCCCAATTTCTCATTTGTCTCTATCCTCAGCTACAGAATTGTACACAGTCCTAGAATGCAAATGACTTTATTGTTGGAGGCAGCTCTGATTGGAAATTCATTATTCCTACAGTGGCAGGATAATCTGTTGATTCCCATTGATTCAAGTTTTTTCGTTTGGTTTTTTTTTTTTTTTTTTTTTGAGACAGAGTCTCACTCTGTTGCCCGGGCTGTAGAGTGCCATGGCATCAGCCTAGCTCACAGCAACCTCAAACTCATGGGCTCAAGCAATCCTTCTGCCTCAGCCTCCCGAGTAGCTGGGACTACAGGCATGCGCCACAATGCCCGGCTAATTTTTTACATATATTTTTAGTTGTCCAATTAATTTCTTTCTATTTATAGTAGAGACGGGGTCTCGCTCTTGCTCAGGCTGGTCTCGAACTCCTGACTTTGAGCTATCCACCCGCCTCGGCCTCCCAGAGTGCTAGGATTCCAGGCGTGAGCCACCGCGCCCGGCCTTTTTCGTTTGTTTTTTGGGGTATTTTTTTAGTTTTATCTTGGGAAATTTATTTTTTTAAATTTTAAATATTATTTTTTATTTCAGCATATTATGGGAGTACAAATGTTTTGGTTCCATATATTGCCTTTGCCCTACCCAGGTCAGAGCTTCAAGCATGTTCATCCCCCAGACAGTGCACACCGCACCCATTAGGTGTGCATATATCCATCCCCTCCTTCCTCCTCCCACCCACCTGACACCTGATGAATGTTATTACTACATGTGCATATAAGTGTTGGTCATTTAATACCAATTTGATGGTTGAGTACATGTGGTGCTTGTTTTTCCATTATTGTGATATTTCACTTAGTAGAATGGGCTCCAGCTCTATCCAGGATAATACAAGAGGTGCTAGATCACCAGTTTTTTGTGGCTGAGCAGAACTCTATGGTATACATATACGAATTTTATCATTAATCCACCCATGGGCACTTGGGTTGCTTCCACATCTTTGAAATTGTGAATTGTGTTGCTATAAACATTCTAGTGCAAGGGCCGGACGCAGTGGCTCATGCCTGTAATCCTAGACTCTGGGAGGCCGAGGCGGGAGGATTGCTCAAGGTCAGGAGATCAAAACCAGCCTGAGCAAGAGCGAGACCCTGTGACTACTAAAAAAATAGAAAGAAATTAATTGGCCAACTAAAAATATATAGAAAAATTAGCCGAGCATGATGGTGCATGCCTGTAGTTCCAGCTACTCAGGAGACTGAGGCAGCAGGATCACTTGAGCCCAGGAGTTTGAGGTTGCTGTGAGCTAGGCTGAGGCCATGGCACTCTAGCCCAGGCAACAGAGTGAGACTCTGTCTCAAAAAATAAATAAATAAAAATAAAAAATAATAAATAAATAAATATTCTAGTGCAGATGTCTTTTTATAGAATGTCTTTTTTTCCCTTGGGTAGATGCCCAGTAATGGGATTGCTGAATCAAATGGTAGTTCTACTTGTAACTCTTTGAGTATCTCCATATTATTTTCCACAGAGGTTGTGCTAGTTTGCAGTCCCACTTGATTCGAGTTTTGTTCTCTCAGAACTGTGGGAGCCTGGTG